>CABFWB010007155.1:7508-27004 GCA_902151455.1 Timema bartmani | reverse complement strand
CTGTTTTTATTTCATTTGACTAGATAAAAGGTTGTTATTCATTTATTCCTGCTCTCTCACAGACAACCCACAGTGTTATCAAAGGTTATTTAATTTCCAGGAAGTTGAACGAATCATTTGGCGAGTGTGCGCGGCCCCATGTGGGGTGGCAGATCGATCCGTTTGGTCACTCCCGCGAGATGGCTTCGCTATTTGCCCAGTTGGGGTATGACGGGTTGTTTATCGGTCGACTAGACTTCCAGGACAAGCAGCAACGATTCAGGACTAAGACAACTGAAATGATCTGGGAGGGCAGTGATAACCTTGGTTAGTGTCTTTGAGAGAAAAACATGTTTCGACAATGCGCTTTCACAAGTACAAATTAGGATTATAAGAAATTAAAATTAAGTCACGTTTTATTGTATGTGTGCTGTATACAGCTCTATCACTGGATGGTAAGACATCCAGCCAAATGACTAGTTCACCATTTGGGTAGAGATGCTTCGCCATCATGAGGATCTTTTTATTTTGCACCGTGTCCCACTACTTGTTTGGGTTATACACTTATATACTAATACAAACAAACTTGTAAATATACATAAAACAATAAAATTATAGTTTAAAAACCAAAATTAATTATCCGACACCTTAGCTCAGTCGGTAGCGTGTCTGTCTACTGAGCTAAGGGTTCTGGGTTTGATTCCCGGCATGGGCGAAAAATTTATCATTGATGAAATGTGGGTTTACCCTTTTTCAATGATGAATTAACGGCCAGAGACTGGAGGTTGTGTCTGACCTATTCTTAAGTTAGACTCTACGGCATATGAAGTTAAGACAGTTCTAGCATGCCGGTAGTCGAAAATGTATGGCTTGAATAAAAAAAACTGACCCACGGATGTAAAAATATCATCATTAATGATTGTCATAAAACATTTAGCTGCAGAGTTCTTGTAGCAATATAAAAACACAAAAAAAAATATTATAAATCTCATGAGCCTGAATAATTTAAATAATTTATTGTGTTTCTAATATTTTAATATGTTTTTGTATCGCTACAAGGGCTCTAGAGCTAAATGTTTTATTACAATAATTTTTAAAGAGATGAATACAAATGGCTTTTACATTGAAAAGAAGAACACAGTTCACACTTTACATTGCTGCCATTGGATAAAGAGGTAATGGTTGACTCTTGAAGAAAATCTATTGTCACCGCCCAATCCCCCGACCTAGGTTTCATTCTATCGGAACTCGTCAGGGAGGAGTGTGAAACGCGCAACGCAACTTCCCAAAAGAGGAAAGAGAGAAAAGGACATTGAATGCGAATATATAACATATCTCTAAGGAAAACCTCTTTTCGCTTTATGAGGTAATTGTTTATACTTGGAAGCCGATACAGGAAAGTTGGATAAAAATATGTAAGCAGAACGATCTTAAACTGAAATTGTATTGCTTTAGGTGTATTTACAAGTTTGTTGAAAGTGTAATATAATCTTCATGACAACTTTTACAATCATTTTACTATAATATATTTATTGATTCTTAAATATTAATCTTCACATATGTGTTTCAAAAGGGTAGTCTATCCAAAATATGTATTTTGTTTGGAAAAAAACTCCAAAATATTTGAAATTTTTAATACTTAATTAGGGTTCATACCCAATACATTTCATTTTAATTTACTTTTTCATTATTTACTAAAAATTTAAACAAACTTTGAGAAACAATTTTTCAAAATCCTGCCGGGATCAATAATTAATAAAGTAATAGCAGTTTGAAATATATTCAGGAAAAAGTTTGGTTAAAGTTTTACAAAATGTTTCTCACTATTAATGATGGTAGGATATTCTTTAAGTTATGATTACTTTAAAAAAAATATTTTCCTATAGATAGAATAATATTGTAGTATATGTCTTTTTGTTATTTTTGTTAAAATTCCCAGGTTCGTCGGCTAATCTCTTCACGAATGTGTTGTTCAACAACTACACTCCTCCTCCTGGTTTCTGCTTTGACATTCTTTGCAGTGATGAACCAATCATAGATGACGACCGCAGTCCAGAGTACAATGTTCCTCGCAGGGTACACTACTTGACTATTTTATTTTTTAGAAATATTAAGAAGAGGTTAAAATAAAAAATTAAAAAACACCATAGATTTATATTTAAATACTGGTACTTAAAAATGTTAGAAATGAACATTATTAAAATAAAATTATTATATAATTTTCCATATGTAGCTTTTATGCAAAACTATTTTAGTTGGCTTTAAATCTGCGGTCTTTTTTTGGCAATGTTATAATTTTCATTACTACTCTAAAATTTCATTTTAAATCAAATGAGCATATATTATTGCACAAGATATAGTTCCATTCTTCTTTTTGGGACAATTAGCTATCATAATAAAATTGATTTTTTTAATATCCATTATTCCACATAATATTGTTTTGAACCAAATTACGGGAAAGATTACTATGTTTAGGTGTTCGATTCATGTATACATTACTCTTTAAATACATCTTGATTCACGATTTTTTTAATGTTAATTTATAGAATAATGTTGATTTTCAGGTCATTTTTAACAACTTTTAATTAGAAATTAAATTTGCAATGTAATCAATTTTATTGATAAGGTTATTTTATTACTCATAAAATAAATATATAAAATCTAGGGCTGTGCGAAGTTCACTTTTTAAATTGGAGGGAAGTCGAATAAAAAAATATGAGATATTCCCGAAGCCAAATTGAATTTTGAATACCTATTTAAAAAAAAACCTGTTCAATAAGAATACTATAGTTTGCATAGCAATATAAATTTAGATATTAAATATATTTTACAAAATGCTATATTTCAAACATAATGATTAAGTTATTATCCCAAAATATAATTTATTTATGATTTTTTTATGCAAATGTTAATTTTTGATGGAAATAACAGAACTTAAACTTAAAAAAAATAATTAAAAAATGTGTGTTTCAGCTTTAAATATTTTTGTCGAAACTTTGTAATTGTCGAATCTGGAATTTTACTTTCTGATCAAAGTTGAAGCTAGCGAATATTCAAATAGAAGTTGGAAGTTTTCGAAGCTTCACACATCCCTAATAAAATCAAAAATAATTGACTTGTGTGTAGTTAGGTAGTCAATTTTATTGAGAAATTTAATTATGATTCATAAAAATATTACATAGAATCAAAATAAATGACTTGTGTTTATTATCAGGCTTCTCAATTTATCAAATACATAAAACATCAAGCTCAATTCTATAGAAGTAACAATACAATTCTGACGATGGGAGGAGATTTTACGTATCAAGACACCCACATGTGGTTCAAGAACCTTGACAAACTCATAAGGTATGATAACATGTGATCACAAAGATTAATACAAAGCTAATGAAATAGTCAATTTTTATTTAATCTTTCTTTGTTAATGGATCAACACATTAGCCATAACCTACCAACGTTTAGAAGGTAAGTCAAAGAACTTTAATTGTTCAGTGGAAAAATATAATTAAATTTGGTATCTCTTCATGTGACAACATTAAAATGTATTAGCTTGGAAACAATATTTAAAAGATATTGAATCACTCTTACTTGTCTTTTAAAATACTGAGAATATATTTTTTTTCTATGAAATTATATTTGTGGAAACATGAAGCATAAAAAAAATACAATATTTTATTTTGTTGCAGGATTTTGACATTTTGTACATTTTTAGAGATTTCCCCCATGAGTACAATTTTATCTTTGAAGCTTTTATTCAGATCTATATTTACTCCATATTGAACTTTGTTCATTAGCTGTAAACATGATTATATGAGATTATATTTTCACGTCCAATCAAATTCTAAAGGGTCAATAGACTTTGGCAGGGGGAGCCTTTTCAAACAAAATAATGACAACCATTTCTGCACTTCATATATGTTTTTATTAACAACTATTTAAATTGTATATAAAAAAATCCTTCAATAACTAAGTTAAAATATTCTTATCTTTACATCTCGCTAAACATCTTTAAAAGAACAGTAAAAAAAACCCATAGAATTTAATGCATATTTATTTGTGTTTGTGGCAAGACTTGTAAAAGAGACGTTTGGTTGACATTGTACCTTTAATTTGTGGGGGACCTGGTCCCCGGTGCCCATAGCCCCCTTATCACTCTGCAATTTTACTTTTTTTTTTAAATTTTCATCAAAGAATAAAATAGTTTATTTGGGATTTGCATGCTATTAACAACTTCGAATCATCAATATCTGAGTTAATAGATAAAAATGTTAAAATATAAATTTTCTACCATTCCCTCTTCAACAGCTTTCTTTTAATTTTGTTCTGTCCAATAAACTTGTGAAAAATATCAAGTTTCTTTCCATTGGGTTCAACCAAAACTACCGTATATTTTATTTTTGTTAATTTTTTCAGAACTTTTTTTGGTGAAAATTGGTTCTTGAAACTCATATAATTTTATCTAATGATAATGTTCAGATGCTCTAAAAATCCCCCCCACAAGGTTGAATTCCTAAAAAAAAAAATTCTCTCAAAGAAGAAAGAGGGTGCCAGAGCTTCGGCATATGGGACTCCAATCCGCCCCCTTGTTTGGAAGACCCACATGGGTACCCTTGGACCCGGTGTACCCTTCTTTTCCCTCTTCCTCGGTGTAGTCCTGTATGTTTGAAGCACTGCCGTGTAGTGCATGCGTGCGTGTGGTTGTCTTGGCGAGTGAGTTTCTCAACTCTATTAACCCATTCCCTGGCGCGTGTTTAGCTCAGCGATCTACGCAGGACTGCCAACCATTCTTATACTCTTATCCAAAACATATTTTCGCTATTCACTTATTTTCTCATTTATTTCTTTATTCATGGTTGTATAGCATTGAACTGTTAGTAACCCCATCTATTAGCTTCAATATGTAAGTATTCAGGCTTGCTAAAAGTACAGTGGTTCATTGATAGATGGCATTACAATAACTTCTCGCAGTGAAACGTTGATTCGCGCCCGCGCCAGGGAACATTTGGGAAAACAAGGATGTTGTTCAATACCCGCGCCAGGGAACATTTGGGCAAACAAAGACTTGTTCAATGCCCGCCCCAGGGAACATTTGGGCAAACAAGGATGTTGTTCAATGCCCGCGCTAGGGAACATTTGGGAAAACAAAGACTTGTTCAATGCCCGCGTTCAGGGAACATTTGGGCAAACAAAGACCTTGTTCATTCCTTGCACCAGGGATTGGGTTAAGATGCAAGTGAATCACCCCACTTTGTACAATATTGGCTACCACTATGAGAAAGCGTTTTAAATTATCAAGAAATCTGTTTCTGAGGTTGAATGGTTTAACTCTCGTAATAGACCGGCCTGCTGATGTCGGGGAGGCTGGGGTTCAAATCCCGGTTAGGTGTATTGAAGGTATTTTTCATAATTGCTTTTCCACTCTCCCTCTACACAAATGTGTCCTCTAAATTTAACCATCCTCATCCCTAGCACAGTAATTAATACATATGTGTATAACCCGAATGGGTAGTAAGACACTTTTTTTTATCAATCAAGAAAAACGCTATTGGTACAAAAACTTCACTAAATTCATCAGGGGTTGAAACTAACTTGAACACTTTCATTTATTTTATCAATCAAGAAACACGCTATTGGTACAAAAACTTCACTAAATTCATCAGGGGTTGAAACTAACTTGAACACTTTCATTTATTTTGGCGGAGGGTAAAGAAGGAAAGGATTATGTTTACAACCCTGAGTGTCACATGATAACTTAGAATCCGCTTCAGTGGCCGCTTGGTCTAATGCGCTAGTCTCGCAGTAGACTAAACTGTCGATGACGGGGAGATCCAGGTTCAAATATTGGTCAGGTGTAATGAGGTGTTTTTTTTCCCAAAGTGGTGTTTCACTCTCTCTTCATATAGATGCAGGTACACTTCATATAGATTCAACCTTACTCATCCTTGGCCCATTAGCTTAATTATTACATAAGCATACAAACCGAATGGGTAGTAAGACACAGAAGAAAGAGTGTGAGAATGTGTATGTGTGTGTGTAGGTGGACGAGTTTGTTGGGTATGTGGCAAGGCAGGCAGAAAACTATGTCACAAACAATATCGCCATCACTATGGGAGAAGATTTCCACTACCAAGACGCTCACCTCTGGTTTAAGAACCTCGATAAACTCATCAAGTAAGTTTTTTTAAATTTTTTTACTATGATACTTTACTCTACAAAAATGATTTGCCCGAAACAATAGCCCGTGAAGAATTTCTGCAGTACCAAAGGTAAGTAAGTAAAATACTGTAAATACAACTTTTATCATTTCAATACAAAGATGTCAAACCATTATAAAATATTTATATAAAGAAAACTTATTTTTTGCTTTATGAGGTAATTGTATTGTGTTGTTTGACATCTTAGCTCGGTCAGTAGCGTGTCTGTCTACTGAACTAAGAGTCCCGGGTTCGATTCCCGGCATGGGCAAAAAATTTATCATCTGTGAAATGTGGCCTTCATAGTGATGATTTAATGGGTGGGGGGGTGGATATGTTGTGTGTTTTATATTTAAGTTGGTTTATAAGCTGTGTGCCGATATAATCAGTCATTTCAGGAAGTGCGTGTTAGATACTTCAAATAAGTAAAAATGTAATATATTTGGAAGAAGGTAGTTACAGGAAAGGTGGATAGAAACACATAAATGGAACAAACACAATATGGCTTTTAAAATGAAAAGAACAACACAGTTCACACTTTACATTGCTGCCACTGGACAAAGAGGTAATGGCTGCCTCTGGATGAAAATCGATGTGTGAAAAATTTATCATTGGTGAATTGTTGGTTTCCCCTTACACAGTGATGAATTAACAGGGGGGGACGGGAGGAGGGAGGCTGGATGTTCTGTCTGGATGTCTGTTCTAAATTTTCCTGTGTTTGTCCTTTATTGTTATACCTTTTACATGTTCCTATCCATGTGTTCTATTATTCTTTACCTTTTCCATATTCTCCTTTTTGTGTTTTTTTGTTTTCCTCTTTTAGGAAGTTGCGTTGTGCGTTTCACACTCCTCCCTGATGAGTTCTGACAGAATGAAACCTAGGTCGGGGGATTGGGCGGTGACGATCGATTTTCTTTAAGAGGCAACCATTACCTCTTTGTTCAATGGCAGCAATGTAAAGTGTGAACTGTGTTCTTCTTTTCATTTTAAAAGCCATATTGTGTTTGTCCTTTTTATATGTTTCTATCCACCTTTCCTGTACCTTCTTCCAAATATAATACAATGTTCTAAATTTATGTTAGTTTATAAGTTGGTTCACAAAGTGAATGTTAAATACCTTTTATATATCTATAAAATACTAAATAAGTGTGTGTACTTACACAGCTATGTAAACGCTAAAGAAGACAGCAATCTTAATCTCGTCTACTCCACCCCTTCTTGCTACTTGAAGGCTGTCAATGACGCCAACCTGACGTGGCCTACCAAGAACGACGACTTTTTCCCGTATGCCAGTGACCCCAACTCTTACTGGACGGGCTACTTTACCTCCAGACCCACCATCAAGAGGTTCGAGAGAGTAGGGAACAACTTCTTGCAGGTACCGAATCCAGGATGATTCATAAATTAGTAAATAATAATGATAGGCGCACGATCATTTAGGTTTACCTTGGCTATTCCCAGGAGCAGGAGTTTGAGGGGCTCTTGTCTGATCACTGGCCGCTTTCCGAAACATAACACAACAACTAACTAACCCGGTTCGGTGGCTGCATGATCTAAGGTATCACTCTCGCAATAGATTATACTGCCGATGACGAGGTTTTAATTCCGCTCGGGTTTAATGAGGGTGGTTTTCCTTAATTGATTTTCCACTCTCCTTCCACGCAAATTTGGGTATACTTCCTCTAAATTCAACCTTCCTAATCCTTAACACATTAGTGTAATAGTATATAGGTGTTTAACCTGAACGGGTAGTAAAAAACCACTAATCACGCTATGATCCTAGAGGCAGAGGAGAAGAGAAGTGACCTTGAAGTGTAAGGAAGTGTTGTACAGGGTGTACTATGTATCCATTGTCACTCATGCAGCAGAAACATAGACATTGAATGTAAGAGAGACTAGGAAAATGGAGACCATGGGAATGAAGTTTGGGAGGAGCATGTTAGCTATCATCAGGAGAAACAGGATTAGGATTGAAGTTTGTGAGGAACATGTTGGCTGTCACGAGGAGAAACAGGATTAGGATTGAAGTTTGTGAGGAACATCAAACCAAATCAAATGCCTATTATTAAATACTTGCAATGCCTCTAAAATTATTACTTAATCCATTATTTAAACATGTAAATATCATTTAATGAACCTGATGTTAGCTCACTTCCGGAGTATTTGGGTCGCTCGCACTGCTCTGTCCAAAGAGGTCAAAATTCATTTGAGATTTTGGCCATGAGCAAAACAGGAATTAAGGTTTGTAACTATAGTTGGGTCTAATTCACTATTTGACGAATCTAAATCTCAAATCTGTTTCTCCCATTTACCTTCAAATTCACAATCTTGGAAAGAATTATGAACATAAGAGGAAATAAACACAATAGTATAGTAAAAAATACGAATAGAAATTAAATGCTAACATTCTTTCTTACTATCTATTCACTATAACATTCATACATTCAGTTAAGTGTTAAATTACTGGTCTGGGGCCTGGTTGTTGAGTTTATTCCATAATCATAATAGGTTCTGAACCACTAATAAGAGGTATTAGCGCTCTAAAATCTATTTCACTCGAAAAATTGATTTAAAAAAAAGTTTTTTAATAAAGGATTTTATTCTTAAAACCAACATTTTATCGAATCCTTGAATCTCGAATCGCCCTAAGGATTCGAGGGCCCGTCCCTATCCATAACACTAAATACAACCTAAAAGTGTTTTCTTGAGCTTGAAGCCGTGAATGATATTGTTTGTAGGTCTGCAAGCAGTTGTACGCTCTGACTGACCTAGGTCCAGAAGACAAGGTTGACCTTAACTCTATGAGGGAGGCGATGGGGGTGATGCAACATCACGATGCCATAACAGGGACTGAGAAACAAGCCGTGGCTGAAGACTACGCTCGGATGCTGCATCTCGGCATCGTAGAGTGTGACATCATCACCAATACAGCCTTCAAGTATGTTTCCTACCCTTAGATTAGAATGTACAATACAATCATATATTTGTTGCACCGCCTTTAGAAGAAAAAAATAATGTTAAATAGGCACCGATTTGTGATAAATGAAATAATTGGATTTCGGTATAAAAAGTTAGTAAATAAAATGTGTTTTTTTGGTTAAAAATGCTAATAAATCGACTCTTATGTGATATGTTGCCGACATATAGAAAAACTACAGTTAAAATTTGTGTATACCAAACGATATAATTATAGGGGATTGAAAAAATTTAATTTAATTTAATTTGACTTGAAATTGTTTTTTTCTTTTACTGAAGAGCGAGATAAGAGGGCACACTAAACAAGTGGCATCCCAAGGCTGGTTCTGAGCATCTAAAAGTTTTGTTAGGCTCTCCCAGAATCACTCGGGGAAATCCTAATAAAATGAGCCAACATGCTCTTTAGTGAGCACGGTTATTTAATTAAGCTGCGGTCTATTTTTTACCTATTTATGTGTGTTGGGTATTGGTTTAAATGTATACCCTGTCATTTTCACAGCAAGTTATTTACCAACAATCATCTCGAGAGTACAAACCCAGCGCCACAAGTTAACTTGGATTCGTGTATGCTTCTCAACGTCAGTCAGTGCGAGGTCTCGGAGAAGTCATCGAACTTTGTGGTCACCGTTTACAACCCTCTGAGTCATCCTGTATCTCTCTACGTCCGCGTTCCCGTCACAGGGCAGACCTACTCCGTCAAGGATCCTAACAGTAAGTGTTGATAGAAAACACAAGTCTTTAATATTCACAAATGCAACTTTATAGTCACATGGCTCTCTTGCTTGGCTCTGACCCGGAAGGCTAAGGTTCGCCCCTAACCTGATCATCTTACTGGAGTTTACACATTACTGGCGTTCCATACTTCAAAATACATGATAATTATGTTCCCCTGATTATTTTCTTACCCGCCACAATGGCCGCATGGTCTAAAGGGCTACTCTTGTGTCAGACTAGACTGTCGATGAGGGGGAGATTGAGGCTCGAATCTTGGTCAGGTGTACTGATTTTTTTCTTACAAAATTGTTTTCCACTCTCCTTCTATGCAAATATGGGTACACTTCCTATAAATATAACTTCTTAATTCGTAAAACCATTAGTGTAATTGGTACATAAGTGTATAACCCAGGTGGGTATAAATACGCCGTGCTAAAAAGAATATATATTTGTGTGTATGTGCTTTTTTTTTTTTTTACCCCCCCTCACTAAGCTAAGTTACAACTATCAAATAATAATTATTTTTTTCATCAAAGGTCTATGAAAATTAAGACTTATTAGATACGTTTCCACATATTTCGTTGTGTTTTTAAAGATAAGGATGTGGTGTCCCAGCTTATTCCCATTCCCGCCTCTGTGCTGAATATCCCTGGTCGGTTCAGCTCTGCAACAAGTGAGCTGGTCTTTCGAGCAGTTAGTCTGCCACCCCTTGGCTATCGTTCTTACTACGTCACTGGCTCAAACAAGAAAAGCACAGCTCAAGAGTCTACAACAGAATCGGGAGAGCTCATTACTCTACAAAACAACGTACGTACACTTTTGTCTAACACTTCACTTCCCAACTGTGGCCTTAACCTATGTAAAGAAAGTAGAAAGGTAGCAAGCACTATTTGGAGGAATTTGATTATGTCAAAGGTCCAAAATGTGACCTGATTTTTAACAGCTTAGTTTGTCTTCCATATAGCTTTGTGTGTGTGTAACGCACTGGCTCGTGTACCGAGTGACATCATACGCTCGGCCAATCAGTTGTCTTTCTCTATCTGGCACTACTTTCTCTTCTCTTTATATTGGCTGGAACCGTATTTTTATATGTATATATATATATTAGTCTCTTAGGACAAACTTTGAATGATATGTATATCAACTACAGTCGATAATATATAGATTATGTTTAGGACACCCACCCAAGAGTACTGGGTTGAGTCCTTGCACATATCTACATTGTGATTATAAACCTCTTGAGTGGTGGTTTATTTAATTCCTTAGTTTAAACCTTCCTCATTTGGTTTCCTTAAGCTAGATGGCTTACAAATAGTTAACAATGACAGTTAAGATTACTAGCTTAAAGATAATCATTACACTTGTGATAGTCACAAAAATCATCATCATCATCATCAACTGTTTCCAGCCTGTGGCTGGGTCAGTTTAGTAAAATGCCTCCAACTTACTCTAGCCTTCCTTTCTTTAATTGCTTCCATTCTTCTCCTATCCCTTGCACACTTGCTGCTATCTGTTCCTCCCTTTCTTCCTTGGTCTCCCTTGCGGTTTCTTCCCTACATACTTGATATCCATTAATCTTCTTGTAATCCTCTCCCCTTTCATTCTATTGGATCACATTGTGCTAAATACTGTGCATTGAACTCCTGCCTGTTGATGAATATATATTTCATGTTTCCCACTTAACAATTTGTTATAATTTATAAATATTTTTATATAACAGGGTAACAAGGTGCAGTTAACGGTATCTACTGGAGAGGTGCAGTTGTTCCTTGACGACAAGAAAGATCTTCCATTACATCAGAACTTCTATTACTACACTGGATTCACAGGAGATAATCGTCACTTTTTCAATCGATCATCAGGGGCGTACATTTTCCGACCAAAGCAGAAAACTCCGATCACAATTGCTCCCAAACCTGTCTCAGAGGTCTACAAAGGTTAGTTCATTAAATGGACACATAATTATAGTTTGAAGAACACTAATTGGATTCGTATGAGTTTTTAATCACCTCAAGATATAATTATATTATCAAAAGTTGTTTGTTATTCAATCAACATAATTTTGTTTTGTAATGTTTTGTCTATTTATTATCTAGTGTTATTTTGTTAGACTACGGTTTTTCTGGTAAATATGCGGGTCTTGTCTTAGAGAAGTCTCATTTCCTGTTTTACTAGATCCTGATTCTTAAACTTTAACCTCGATTTATCAACATTCTTCAATATTTGCAATTTCATCTCGGCATCACCATTGCTCGTACCTTTATTATTGATGGCAAATTTTACGATTTGTTTTTTAAAACTCTGGTAACTTATTATACAATGTACAATACGATAAATGTCAAATAGTTTTAGTAATATAAATTAGAATACCTTAATTTTTACATGTATTTTTGACACAAAAAGTTTAAGAAGAGAAGAAAGAAAGCGTGAAGAGAGAATTGTTTGTTTATATCCAGGCCTATCCTAACTATCCTTTCAAGTTGGCTTCCTTCACTATCAATAATCCCTTTACGTTATTTTACAGTGTTTCTACACTGTTTTACTATACATTTACAAGCCATTAGGCACCAATCTATTTTATTGACACAAATAATTGTTACTTAATTTAACTGATTAAAACCTTTATTATTTAATTGCAGTGGTTTGCCGTGTAAATCCTAATTATGTGCTCATAAATTTAGTTCACTACAATAAACTAATGACACTTTAGCTTTACCTTAACTTTATGTTTATTTTTTAACACAAGTATTTGTTTTTAAATTTTTGGAAATATTCTTTTTTCTTATAAAGAGACACATACATAAATAAAGCTTCAAAACTTCAACTTGGCTTCGAAACAAATGTCAGCTTTGCTTCGAAAAAAATTCTGGCTTCAACAATTACGAAACTTTACCAATCAAAATATTGAGAGCTGAAATACTCAATTTATGGTCATTAAATCCCTTTCTGAGCTGATGTATACATAATGAATCAATATTCATATGAAAAAAATAACAAAAAACTGACATGTAAGTTGTGATTTTATGAATAAATAACCACAATATAATTTTTTTTTTCCAATCATAAAACAACTAACAAAAAATATTCAAACATTGATTTGGCCTCATATTGAAAAAAGTGGACTTGGAACAGCCCTAATGAACATAATATAAACGTATCATATATAATAAAGTACAGTATAACATTGGTTGTCATCTTCACGAGCTCAAAATTGACGTCAATCAACTGTTTCTGTAGGTCCAGTCGTTGAAGAGATTCATCAAGTGTTCTCTGACTGGATGAGTCAGGTCATCAGAGTCTATAAAGAAGAGAATCATGTTGAACTCGAGTGGCTCGTAGGACCGATTCCTCTGGAGTGAGTACTTCTTCTAGTCGTCTCATACACATATCTCTGTCCTAATGATGTATTTTTGTTTATATTCATCATCATGCACGGTTTACTGCCACTGGCAGGGTATGTCTCAAACATCATAAGCTTCTCCATTTACTTCTGTCCTCCCACCTACCTTTCTTCCTCCACTCCTCTCCTCTCTACACTTCCTTTATCCACCTGTCCCTGGGACTTCCTCTTGTCATTCTATCCATCACCTCCATTTCGAGCATCCTCCTTGTAATCCTTCCCTCTTCCATCCTCTTCACATGTCCACACCACCTCAATCTCCCCTTCTCTATCCTGTGTTCCTTCACTCTCTCTCTCTCTCACCCTGTCCATCCTTGTTCGTCCTAGTCTGTATCCTGATATCATCCCTGTCCTTCATCCCCCTGGTTTATGATGCATTGGGACATAATACTAGTAAATAGTACATCACTCCTTTGCACTTCTGTGGCTCATCTCTACTTCAGACCAGACTTTTTACGCTTTTGTAAAAGGCCTCCGCTCTCCTCCCTCTGTACCCAGTTTCCCTCTCGTTTCCTCTTATTTCCTCTACCACACTTTCAAGTATTTGAAGCTTTCCACTTTCTTAAGTTGTTCTCCTAATTAAATTAAAACAATCACTATTTCAAAATGAAGGCATGTATAACATTTTAGTATCTATTATCTTTGACCTAAATATATATTCCAGAGATAATGAGGGCAAAGAAGTGATCAGCAAGTTCAGCATCGAATTAGAAACCAACGGCACATTTTACACAGATTCCAACGGGCGAGAACTCTTGGAACGCAAACGCAACTTCCGTTCAACTTGGGAGGTTAACATTTCCGAGCCAGTTTCAGCCAACTACTACCCCGTCACCTCCAGGATCCTCATCAGGGACACCACCAAGAATGTGGAGGTTGCCGTATTGACTGACAGGGCCCAGGGTGGATCCAGTCTCGGTGAAGGGGAGATGGAACTTATGGTAATATCATGTTTTTTGAACGTATTTGGTAGGGGTCTGCGAGCTTGGGTTTTTTCATTAGAGTCGAGTGTTTTTAAATGCTCCCAAGTTTGAGTATATTCATAATTTTAAAATGTTAAGAGTATATATTGGTTTATTTTAAATGTAAATATCACATCTTTAAAATTTGAGATTCAAAAAATATGCTAAAACATATGTTCTTAAAATATGAATGACACTCATTTTCATAAATATAAATATTATTGGAAAAAGAAGTTAATAAATGGAAATATTGGTTTTTAAATTAGAAATAATGCTTCAAAAAAGACACAATTTTAAAATAAGAACAACACTAAAATAAAAATATAAGGCCTAATAGAAAAAGTAATTAAAATTGTTTCAACACTCATGTCCAAGCTAATGCGTAAGTCTTAACGGAATCTTAGGCGCTTACAGAAATAATTTAGGAGCCCGGGGCTAATTTACATACTGGTTTTAAGTTCATCGGATAAGCAAACATTTATGAATGAGTCTTTATTAGAGTATTTTAATTTTCTTGTTTATAGGACTTTACAATCATATTTTGGTGTTTTTTTTAAATAAAAATATAAGGCCTAGTAGAAAAAGTAATTAAAATGGTTTCAACACTCATGTCCAAGCTAATGCGTAGGTCTTAATGGAATCTTAGCCCACAGAAATAATTTACAAGCCCGGGGCGTGTGGGAGTCTGCTAATTTGCATACTGATTTTAAGTTCATCGGATAAGCAAACATTTATGAATGAGTCTTTATTAGAGTATTTTAATTTTCTTTTGTATAGGAATTTACAATCATATTATAATTGTTTTTTTTACCACATGTTCAGGTTGTACACATATCTGTTTGAATTTAAAAGAAGCATTTGTGTGGAGTGAGAGTGAAAAACAATTTTGGAAAAACCACCCTAAATACACCTGACCAGGATTTGAACCTCGATATTTCTAACATTGGTAGTCTAGTCTTTAGCAAGGTTGACGCCTTAGACCATGTGACCATCGGAGCAGGTAATATTATAGTTTTCCAACAGAGAGTTGGTTAAATGATTATTTCTTTTCATGGATAGCTCCATCGCCGTCTGATTCATGACGATGCGTTTGGTGTGGAGGAAGCTTTGAATGAGACAGCTTTCGGCAAAGGCTTAGTGGCAAGAGGGAAGCATTATGTGATTGGCGGGACCATTCCGCCAGTCGGTGCCAGTCTCCAGTTTGGCAGCCCTGGAGAGAGATCTGGCCCAGAGAAAGCTTTTATCTCCCTGGACATTCTTGTCTCCAGCCGATGATTTCACTTTCAAACAATGGGCTTCCACCTACAAAATGGAGGTGAATATTGTATTAAGCTAAGTCACTACTCTCTCACTTCAAACATATTTCTTAGTTCTACTCTTAACACTTTTTATTATATGTGAATAATAATTTTTTGTATAAGAATTAAATAACTTGATGTTGTGAAGGCTGTGCAACAATTCTCCCACGTTTACCTTTTGTTAAGATTAAAAATGGCACTTGGATATATATATTTTAACTTTTTTTAAAGTAATAAGTTCGACTCTTATTTATATTTTGGGCTTAACTCCATAGAATCTGAATCTTGGATTTATTTGTACTTGAAATTTCACATCTGATTTCAAATCTTTCAAATATAAAAGGGAACAAACACAATATGGTTTTTACAATGAAAAGAAGAACACAGTTCACACTTTACATTGCTGCCACTGGACAAAGAGATAATGGCTGCCTCTTGAAGAAAATCTATCGTTTCTGCCCAATCTGACGAGCTAGGTTTCATTATATCGAAAATCATCAGGGAGTAGTGTGAAATACACAACGCAACTTCCTAAAAGAGGAAACCAAAAAACACACGAAAGGTAGAAAAAGGAAATTTGTAAAGAATTATACGACACTTAAATAGGAACTTGTAAAAGGAACAACATTAAGGACAATCACCTGTACCTTCGTCCAAATCTAATACAACTATCTCATAAAGCGAAAATAGGTTTCCATAATAGAGAAATATCAAGATTTGTAATTTTGAGTCTGACACCTTTGCTAAGTTGGTAGCGTGCCTGTCTACTGAACTAAGGGTCCTGGTTTGGATTCCTCACATTGTTCTAGATTTAAGTTAGTTTATAAGTTGAGACATGCAAAAGGTGAGGTTATTTTTAGGGTAAAAGTGGTGTTATTTGTCTCAAAAAGCGATGATATTATAAGCTGAAAGCGATGTTATTATTTACGTAAATACAAGTCGAATTAGTATTTATTAAAAAAACTAGGATAAAACTGTCTTACATTTTTTGTTCATATTGTGTATTTAACTATTTATTAACATATTCGGGGGAAAATCAAATATGAATATGCATGAAACATTTCACGCTTAGTAATATCAAACTTGATAACTCAATATCATTAACTTTGAGTCTTACAAATAACAATATCGAAATAATCAATTATCAACTTAGGTTTAGACCAAACAATAATAAACACCGAAACGTTTCGTCATAGAAGAGTAAACTAATATCAAAAAAGAAGAAGGGAATAAAAATTAAGAAGATATAATTTGGCCAAATATGACTGTTTGTAGCAAGGTCCATATATATATTTATAAATACCCTTGCTTTGACCTAGCGTGAAATCTTTTAAAGACTGTAAACAAAGAATCAAAATTTAGGTATCATAATGTGTTAAAGTAGAAATCGTGATTTTTAATGCTAACAAAAGCTTAAATAATATCCTGAAAACACTCATTTTTCCTGTGATCCATTTTATACCTATAAAATAAGTAAAAACTGATACTATTCGTATAAATGGTAGCCCTGGTATAGTGCTATCACCAGTGTTACCACGTTGAAAATTATATTGCATGATATAGTATTTGCCAAATTAAAAATAAATTGTGTTTATTTAGAAAAAAAGTTAAATTTATGTATTCGCGTAAAAACAGTAGAATTCATGTAAAAATTTGTTTTATCGCAAATACGAATTTGGCATATCCCTATTTTATAATATAGGAAATTGATTAAACTAAAGAAAAAGGAAAAATAAACTACTAAGAAATACCTGGAAAAAAATATATATATAATTTCGAATTGGATACAATCCTAGCAAGACTTAGATTTGGATTCAACATTCTGAAACTTAAGAATAGGCTCGAATGATTTTAAACTAAAATCATACATAACTTAACCAAACTGTTTCAGTATTCTGGACTCACTGACGCTCTCCCACCTAACGTGCAAATACTGACCTTGGAGCCGTGGCAAGGTCGTTCATTGCTGCTCCGTCTGGAACACACCCTTGAGAAGACAGATGACCCTCTTCTCTCTAAACCAGTCACTGTCTATCTACAGGTACAGTTTGGATTTTATTGGTGCTTCATTAGGAATAGTAACAGACTTGGGTTGGAAGTGTATTTTACCATACATACCATATATATATTTAATGATAATTTATTTTATATTCGTCACCTTAGCTTAGTTGGTAGTATGTCTGCCTACTGACTTAAGGGTCCCGGGGCCCAAGTTCGATTTATGTATATTTCTTAAATTGAAAAACAACTCGTTTACAAGAGAATCAAACCCGAGAATTTTTGCTTATAGTGTCAAACCTATCACACAAGGATATCCAGGAGTCATCCCGTGCCAGGAGTTGTTCTTCACTCCTATTTTAAGACAGATTCTGTGATGGACATGCGGAAATAGTTACATACAACTGATCAATTTAGATCATGAGCTATCAAATAACACAGCAACCTTTGACTCAGGAGAGCTAAATGCTGACAATTGTGCATATCCTGATAGCTCATTGGTTAGAGCATTGGGGTAGTAATCTAAAGACTTAATTTTAACAAAGGACTTCATTTTTCACATAATTGTTGCTGACGATTTCTGCATGTCCATCACAGACTAAGCCTTAAAATATGAGTGAAGAGTGACCCTGGGCACGGGACGATTCCTGTATAGCTCAGTGGTTAGAACATTGGCGTACTAATCCAAAGGTCACTGGTTCGATTCAAGTGTCAAGGTGTAATTTTTCATTTTAAAAAATATGAAATTTAGATGCAGCTATAAACGTAATTAACAAATATAGTAGATTGACTATTTACTCTCTTGATTTATTTAAATTGGTGGTTATATATTTTATTTCAGAAGTTATTTTCACCCTTCACTATTGTGTCTGCAAGAGAAACTACCCTTGGCGCAAATCAATGGCTCAAAGACTTGGACAGACTTGTGTGGCAAGTCGAATCCAATGAAGTCTTTGAAACCTTTTCAGAAAAACCAAAGTATCAAGACAACATAGATCCTATGACCATAACTCTGACACCAATGCAAATACGCACTTTTATTCTTGATGTTGATTACAGCCCGAAAAGTTCCATTCTTACGACAAAGTAGAAATTTACCAAGGTTTTTTTAGTTTTGTTTTTTCAAAAAGAGTTAAAGATATTTTTTGAATTAATTAAAAGACATTAGAATGACTCGTGTCATTTGGTGATACTATGGCTTAAAAATGATTAATGCCAAATGGTAATAAATGAGATGATGAAAAGAATGTTTTCTAGCTAATATTGCACCTATCCATTAATAAACCTTTTCATTTTAGCAATATTATATAAAATGATGCTTTATTTTAGTATTGGAGCTTGGAATTTTTCACTCAATCTTTTATTTAATACATTATGAATTCATTCAAACTTTTATTTGAATATGCAAATAAGTTATGCATGGATATATTTAGTGAATACTGATGTAACATTTTATTGAAAGTGTTTTGTTGAAAAGCAAGTCAAATACTATCATGTGCCTTTATATTCAACTCTGTATATTGAAAATAATAAATGCTGAATTGTTTGTATATTTTTTAAAACTTTTTACTTATTCATTCTCTCTCCCACTGTAAAGTCTTAGTTCCCATATTTTATTGCCATCTGAATTATTACTTTCTCGCTATCTTACAGGTAGAAAACGTATTGTGATTGTCAAAAAATTCGAACTTGAGATTTTGATGAATCTCGACGTTTCATGACCGCCCGAATACGAAAAAATGGTTTTTGAATTTCCGTCTGTATGTCTGTACCTCCAACTAGAGACTAAACTATTTTACTGATCGGGCTAAAACTTGGTATCTAGGGTTTTCATAGGGTTCCCCCCCCCCCGAAGGGTTTTGGAATTGGATATCTAATCCTAAAATTAAGGGTAGTTTACTGATAGGCAAAAAAGAGAAAAAGTCTATTTTCTCAAAATTGGCTCTAACGATTTTGATTAAATTTCATTTCTAAA
>CABFWB010007154.1:1879-27005 GCA_902151455.1 Timema bartmani | reverse complement strand
TCAGTATGTTGGGGGCTGTTGAGTCGACCAGGTGTGCGTGTATAAGTGGGCCGGGCATGTTTACACTAGAGTTGGCAGCAGACGGCATCAGTAGAATAGGGTAAATCCATGATTTTCTGTATTATTGTAGTTAGCCAGCGGCTAATGCTACAATTTAAGTAGGAAGAGCCTTTAAAAATGTACAAACTTTTTTGCGATCAAATTTGTTTTAATTTTACTCAAGTATTGGTGTTATTTGATAAGCATTAATAATATTTATCAGATGTGATAGCTTTAGATCACATGACTTGACAAATACCTGTATGAAATTTGTCAAAAAGGTTTCTTCCTTACTGGATCTAACTGTAGACAGGATCATCTGAATAGTGGATTGATTTTTCTAGGAGGCCAACTTTCAAACACCACAGTGATTGAAAGTCACTAAAATTTGGCCTTGTATGTGTTTTATTTGATTTATTAATTAGAAAGTTATAAAAAACCTCCAATAATTCCTTATTGATTACTGTGTAATTTCTCCATGGCATCAGCACGCATGCGAGATATTCTGACTGAGAGGTCGCCGCATGTTGGCGAATATAATGTCAACATTTTTGGAAAACCAACAAACAACAGGTAGAGGATTACCTAATCCATAATAATAGTCCTACCAACTGTTAATACTGTACAAGATCGGTTTACTACTAATTTAATATGGGGTAAGGTATAAGTAAGCATATAGCTAATCAATTACTGGTTTTATAAAAAATTATTTTAATAAAAGATTTGTATCTTTAATCGTACTACAACTTTACAATGATAAGTTGATTCGTATCTCAAATATTTGCAGAAAAATGATGAAAATGGGAAAATTTCTCACGTTAAAGTACCCTTAAAGTCATTTTTATGAGGAAACGAGAATTGTCATTATTTATAATGATAAACAATGTTTAGATACAAAATTTAATCAAAATCGTTAGAGCGAATTTCGAGAAAATCTGTTTTTTTTTGCCCTTCAGTAAGCTATCTTTAAATTTAGGGTTAGATATCTAATTCCAAAAACCCTTCGGGAGGACCGTATTAAAACCTTAGATGCCAAGTCTTAGTCCAATTGGTATAATAGTTTCGGCTCTAGCCTGAGGTACAGACAGATGACATTGCGAAAACTTTTTTTTTGTTTCAGAGGGTCGTGAAACGTTGACATTTATCAAAATCTCGAGTTCGATTTTTTTTTACGATCACAATACTTTACTTCAAGGTGTCGAGATAAAGTAAAAACTATTGTCTTTGTTAGTTTTGATGTCTACTAGTCCAAGTGCGACTATCACCTCTTCTTTGGATCAAATAAGTTGTGTAAAAACATGGCAGCTCGAGCGGTGTACACACTCTCGGATAATTGCTATGTTGTCGTAATGTCCCGATTATAATGATATTGTTCTGTGGGTCGGTTATATATTACGTAGGTCTACACTTGCACGTGTTACTTACGACCTCTCATAGTCAGTAACACTCTACTCGTGTGGTTGTAACATTTCTCCAGATTAATAACAACAATTAAAACCACACAAGTGGTATAAAACCTCGACTTAATCGATACATATGACGCTCCCATTGTTGGAATAATAGGCCATGTGATACCTAAATCCATATTTCTTTTACATAGATTATTAATGACCTCGCGATAGCAACTAATAAAATCCTTTAGCTCACTTCTCGTGATGGAATTGAGCCATGGTAGAACAAGCAAACAAACACTGTGAGGGAACTCGTCTATGCTTTCTGGGAAGTTAAACTTATCGTGACGGAACTCGCATACGTCCACATACAAGAACTATCGTCACATATTGAAAATAAATATATAGGTTTGATGTATGCATTATATATAATATATTATTATATATATATACAGAAAAATTTCCTTTGAAAAACTCAAACTTCATGTAATATAACATATATACCAATTATATTCGAGGGAATTAATAAAATAAATTCATAAAAATATTGTTTAGCATTTCAGTTATTCAGCTGTTTATTAATTTATAAGTGCTTTGAAAACGGTATCTCTAGAAGTCTCAAGGCTTAGAATAGTTCCAACAGGAATTTTCCAAACGTTTAATTCCAATTTTATTATATTTAATTGCTAAAAAACTCTTTAGTAAAACAATAATTTACTATTCAAATAATTAATATACTAATTCAAACATATTTTAAACCCTTAACGTGTTTACTTGTTCCATCAAGCTAATTAGTTTGTTTTTTTGACAGACCGTGGAAAATCTCTGAAATCCTACCAATTGAGAAATGGCGCATTTGTTAGATGGCTACGATTGAAATTGAAAACAAAAACTTGCTTCTGGATCAATTTAATTTCTAAGCATTCTGAGGTTGTAAAGCGATATGTTTATAAAACAATTGTAACCTTTCTCAGCTTATTTGTGAAGATCGGGATTATCTCTATACTGTAAAACCCTAACGCAACACAAATAAATTTGACTTTGTGGCTTATATATACCTTATTTACCAAATATTTTGATTAATTCCTTGGATACAATTTTTTCTAAGCAAGTTACAATAGCATTCCAACTCTCTAAATCTATCCGAACTACCAAAAAATATATCTACAGTTCTACATTAAAAACCCTGCCAAGTAGACATAGCCTCTTCAACTTATCATATGTTCCGAATAGTTACGTCCAGCTAGAGATTAGATCGAAATGACGGCCTATCCTGGAATATATTATTCTAGCTAGACCTGCTGACACAGCTATGCCTCAAAAACCGGAATTTTCCTTAAGATGGCAACAGGAAGCACGTGTTTGGGCCGTCAATGGAACAAGCACCAACCTTGGTTGGAGTTATTTTCTAGACGTCGTGGAATGGTTCCAGTCTGACCCAGTTCTGCACATCTTTAGACGACCAGGTGCATTGCGTGGAAGTTGGTGCGTGGCTAACACCCCCTGCGATAGGTCGTTCTAGAACATTCTTGAAGCTTCAAGTTCAACAAGTCATTCCCCTCCCACTCCTATTCCTGAATACGTCTAGTTCTGGCCACAATTCATATAATTTATAACAGGAGGGTCAAAAGACTACCTCCTGCCTACACTATTACCAGGACACATCTCGTCTGAGAGGCGGTAACCAGGGAGCTACGATTACCGATACATGTGCAAAATTATTTCTTTAGCAGTAAATTTAACTTAATGGCTTTCAAAGTTTTTATTATTCTAAATTCCTTTTCGGCCTCTTTATATGAAGACCCAAATGTTTTAGTCCACTTGGGACAACGTGACTAGCTTTGCAATAATGTCCTTGCGTTATTTAAGTCTTTAGACTTGTATGTTAAGAATAAATGTAAATGTTTGGTCAGTTGGATTAAGTAACTAAATAATTGCTACAGTGTTTTAGGACTATCCTTATATTTCTATGTATAGGTAGATATATATGTTTCACTTCACTTAGGAATGTCTTAAGGAATGCGAATTATTCGTTGGCGACTGAATTTTCAACCTGATCAAAATGGAAAGTCAATGGCTTTTCAAAGATTTGAGCCAATGTTAAATTATAATACGTAAATTAAATGAACCAATATTATAGTTCTAAGTGCATCATATCAAAGGATTTGTTTGTATAACTAATAAGTTAGAAATCCCATAATTATTTACGATCAAGTATGTTGTGTAGAAAATGTCAAATTTTAATACTTAGCATAGCTTTTCCTACGGAGAGCATTTTGTAGCGTGTCTGTTTGATGAGTCAGAAGTATTAAGATCGATTAAAGCTCAAGTTTATTATTTTATTTTACTTGAGTCAATAAAACTTGGAAATTCGTGTATTGTGTTAATACATCACTGATTTGTCTGTTTGTCAAGGGTTTTTAAGAACATAAATATGGTAAATAGGCCAGTAAAGGGTTCACTACTCTAATCATAATAATAATAATAATAATAATAATAATAATAATATAATCATGTGTCCTTTTTAAACTCGCATTTAGGTGTGATCTATGTAAACGTAACTTGTATGTGTGTTTCAGAAAAAAATTAATAAAGAAATAAAATTTACTTTAGTACAATTTATGAATTGAATTGTTAACATTTTTCTGTGAGATAAGAAATTGCACGGTGTATTAAAACCATGACAATTTTCCCATTTACGTTTATATTGCTTACAATAGTGATTCTATACCAACAAAATTGAACTGAGTCTATTGCAACCATAGAGAAAGAGGCACTCCTATCGATTTAATTCCCTCACAGTGTTACGACAGTTTCGTCACTCAGGCAATTCAAAACTAAGGGCCTAGTACACACCACAAGGTTTTATCAAACTGAACACAGGTGATGACATTTTAGATATGTGTGCATTCGATGAAGAACAGAAACATAATACAGCAGAGTTTGATTTGTACCTTCGCATTTCAGTCCTTGCCGGAAGAAGCCGTAGAGCATCGACCCACAGTGATCACAGAACGTCAGGGACATGAAGTTGTGCATTTTAAATCGGTGAGGGACGTCAATCTTGAAACGTTCTCTCAGATACTGAAATAAAGAGTCACACAATAAACACGTGCACGTTGAACCGTTTACTGTACAGTCGCGAGTACAAGAAACACTCGTCTTCAGGACAGTCTTTTTACATGGCTAATCACTCAGTGGGGAAAATAGAGGGTAGCTAATCACCCGCACAAAGTGATTGTCGATGGTCCTCAATGATGGTGCCCTAAGGGAGAGATGATTGTCGCCTGACCGCAATCACCTGTCAGCTGGACGTTTCCACATGAGAGAATAAAGGTAATATTCTTTTAAAATAGCAAATGACATTAAAGGCAACCTCTATGTTCTCCAGCTTAAGTCAAAAGCACTATTGACATGGCCCAACTAAAATAGCATTGGTCAAAACTATGCGGATTCAGGTGCGGATTTACGCATAGGCCTAGTAGGCACGTGGCTGCTGCGGCAGATTTTGAATGACGAAATAAACTACATATTTTTTGCTACCAGTTGAAAAAAACTGTATGGCTTCATCGTTTCTGTGATTGTTATGATTTGCTGTATCTACGTATTAATATGACAGAGGATCACCTTAATTCACTGACAATCGTTTTAATTGAAGGTCACTTATTGGATAAAATGGTTGTCTGGCATCATCAACCAGTTCACTCAGCAGAAATCAAGGCGAGAAATATTATCGACTATTTTATTATTGTGTACATGCTAATATTTAATTTGTATTAAAGTGTTCTACAATATACTAATGAAAAATATAAATAGTTAAACTAAACAGCATTTAAATTTGTGTATTGTGATGGTGTAAGAGTATTTATTTCAAATTTTTAAACAGATCCTTAATACTTTTAATACCTCACTATAATGAATAATCAAATAATGTAAGTACTTCTTATCTGTCATTCCACAGATAACACTTGTGTATATGGTGTATGTGTGTTGGTGTATGAGGGGTTGTAGGGGGTAAACAGGGATTTAAAAGGTTAGAAATTAAGGTAGGAAAAGTGGGTGGCAAATTTTCTAGTCCCTGTGGGCGACACAGTCATAAATCCGCCCCTGTGCGGATGATAAATAAGATTATGGGTGAATATGTTGATAATATATTTACAAATCGCGCAATTATAGTTAACCAGGCTTTCGGTTAACCATTCTTAATTGGCAAGTCCGCCCGAACAGAGACAACCTCCATCATCTGTCAATTCAACATTTCTTTAAATTAAAAAAAATATTTGAAAAATAANCCTCATCCTCATGATCACAAAATTGATATCGATGGTGGTATAATGTGTCTATCCCTTAATCTTTATATTCGCCCATAGTCAGCAGTCCCAAAATTATACAAAAAGGTATGTAATCATAGACGTACATGATACTTACATTATATTTGATCATTGATTAGGGCTTAGCATTAAAATAGACCTAGATTTTATCATATATCATATCAAGGATTTAATGTCTTCCATGAACGATGCATAACTTAAATCGATGATCAAAATAATGACATGTAGATTGTAGGTATCACTCCTAGCTTTGAACAGTGATAGAATTATGTCTAAGTTAAATACCACCAAGATCTCAATATTAAAATGCCTTTTAAGTATCAAGTATGGTTTTGATAAGTCATTAAATTTAATGTATGACACAGCTATGGCTATGATCAAGACGTCTAAGAATAATTTAGAGTTCTGATCAACGATAAAATGCTGTTTTAAGTATGATTCACGGCTTTGGTCGGTCATTAAATACATTGTAAGGATCGTGTATGGCTAAGGAATCGTCTAGGTACGTTTTGGATCGCTGATTAAGATTAAGTATAATGTATACTTAAGATCAATGATTAATTATAGTTCAAGTATGATGTAAAGCTATAATTAATGATCAAATCTGGTTAAAGTATGAAGTATGGCTTTGGTCAGTCATTAAATACAATTTACGGATGATGGATGGCTATGATCAAGTTTAAGTACGCTGTAGAATTCATATCTATGATCAAATTTTGTTTAATACAGTGTGAAGGATGGCTTTGGTCTGTCATAAAATATAAGTATGAAGAAAAGCTCTGATCAAGCCTAAGTATAATGCAGAGTTCTGATCAATGCTCAAATGTGGTTTAAGTATGATTTAGAGCGTTGATCAATTATCAAATGTGTTTTAAGTACTAAGCATGACTTTGACCATTAATATTTAGCACCGCGTCTTACTACCCGTTCGGGATATACGCTTAAGTACTAGTTACGCTAATGGATTAGGAATTGGAAAGGTTGAATTTAGAGAAAGTGGACCCGTATTTGCGTGGAGGGAGAGTGGAAAGCCATTTAGGAAAAACCACCCCCAGTTCACCCAACCGAGATTCGAACCTCGATCTCCCCATCCTCGGCAGTCGAGCTCAACACGACTAGCGCGTTAGCCAACTACGCCATCGAGGCGGGTATGGTTCCGATCAATCATAGATATAATGTAAGTATCATGTACGGCTATGATCAAGGCTAATTATTACGTAAATCTCTGACTAACTCTAGTTATAATGTAAAGCTTAGATCAAGTCTAAGTATGATTCAGAGTTCAAATTGATGAGCATATGTTGTTTAAGTGTCGTGTAGAGCTTTGATCAGTGACAAAATAGAATGAAAACATGATTTAGGCTATATCCAAATCTAAGTTTGATGTAGATTTCAGATCAATGATCACTTAATATTGTTTAAGTACGATGTATATCTATGATCATTAAAATTAATGAGGCTCAAATAACGTTCAGTTTGATCAATGGAAGTCGTGTTAGCCCGATGGTTAAAGTATCACGCTTCATTTGTACGGAAGGGAAAGTTCCTCCCGATCTGAAGCTGCAGTATGATCAGGTCCATCCATTCCATAGAGTTTTATATGATCTTAGAACTGCCGCCTCAGGGCTAAGAAAGAATATCAAGGGCTAAACACTTTATGCTATAATCGATTACAATCTATGCCTGAAATGCCTTTACTTTTATTACCGATGTTCAATGCCCCAGAACTCTCACTTCTTAAATAATGTTTCTGACTTAAAAACATAGTT
This sequence comes from Timema bartmani, assembly GCA_902151455.1. Lineage (NCBI taxonomy): Eukaryota > Metazoa > Arthropoda > Insecta > Phasmatodea > Timematidae > Timema > Timema bartmani. The sequence continues at coordinate 19,475 of CABFWB010007154.1, read as the reverse complement.
GAAACGGCGGCTTAGGATGGGTCATCTCTGGTCGGGTTAGCTGTTCAATCAAGCATGGCTAGCTGAAGGGCTGGTTAAAAATTAGCGTGTGATTTGTAAATATGTTTTTTCAACATTTTGACAATTACTGTTGTATTTATTAGTTGTTTGTTAATCCACATATTTTTGACCGACGCTATTTTAGTTCCTCCCCATTCCATTGCGGCCTTATCAGTAGTGTGCATGACCAACACTGGATGATATGATGGCTGCCAAAAGTGATAATTTATATTTGAAAAAAAATATTACCTTTGTTCACTCATTCATAAATGTTCAGCTGACAGGTGATTGTTGTCAGGGGTAAGGGAGCAAGCATGAGTACCTAAGGGCACCATCTTCAAGGACCGCTGACAATCACTCTGTGCGGGTGATTAGCTAACCTGAAACAGTACACATAAATAAACCTGTATAGCTCCATCTCTATTTTCCCCACCTGATTAGCGCTCTCCTGAAGACAAGTTTTTCTTCTACTGTCGCTGCTCGTCCATAAAGGGCGAAGTCTCACAACATGATACAGAATAAAGCTTTATCCTCTCACTGAATCTCATCAGCCATCCGAACCAGACGTACATTAACTACGTTAATAGCATAGACATGTGTAAAGTATAATTAGAGGAAATGTACAAATTTCTGTAGCAAAAGAGAGTGGGGAATTTTTTAGTAAAAAACCACAGTCTGTACACCTGTATTCAATAAGATATTAAAAGATTTTTTAGGTAAGAAAATATCAGTTTACAGGCTTTTGAACAACTTATCCGTAAACAATATATTCCGATTATTCTATTAAATGAAAATATATCATACCTATTTTCTTGAAACATTTTGTCAGTTTTGTCAGTTTATTACTGATTATAAAAATATACCTCACAAAAAATGAGAGCGTTTAAAAATGTTCATCCATAATATTATTAAAATGACGACCAGTAGGGAGTGACATATTGATATATGATTGGGTACAGGAAAAGAAAAGGTACAAACCTCTGGCTGGTTTTCAGGAACGGGCATGAACGATAATTATATTTTGTGCCATCTTGTAAAAATTATCACAGGCAAAAAAATATTCAAAATAAAATATATGCTATTTTATTAAATTTTAAATAATTGAGAGTTGTGTCTTGTTGTAAAGGCCGTATGCAAGAGCAATTATATGAGTAAAAGTGATTGAAAGGGGAGGGAGAAGCTAAAAGTGATTGAAAGGGGAGGGAGAAGCTAAAAGTGATTGATTTGCTTGCTGTTGGGCTGTTCTCACGACCGTTCTCTATTATTTATAAATTGCAAATCGACGCCACCCACTTCTCAGTCACCATTCAGAGTTGTCTCCTGCTACGATCATCAAGATGTGCTCTCAATCGCATATCATTCTAGACGAGGTGCAATAACGTAGACTCATTTATCTGAGCCGAAATAAGCAACATTAAGATAATTTTAAAGTTTCTCTAGAGCTTTCCAAGAATTTAAAAAAAGATCAAAATCAAAATATTTTTATCGAAAATAAAAGAGAAAAATACCTCAAAAGGAAATTAATTACGTTTATGAGACCCATACTACACGGCTATGACTTAAAAGCTGTTTTTAAAACTAACGGACCAACATCGTCGGGAAAATGGACTGGTAATGGAGAGGTTAGTGTTTGACTCTCGTCTGGGTGGGGTGTACTGGGGGAGGGGGTGACACAACCATCTTGTAAGATAATTGCAATATTTCAGTGTTTCCCATTTATATCGGCAGTAGTCAACTTTATTGAGATGGAGGTGGTTATAAAAAAAATATAAAAATATTTTGCATAAAAAGTTAAATATAGATTGTCTATAGGATGTACACTTTAACAAATATATTGCTATAAATATAGATCAAGGCTTAGAAATTAAAAGAAATCGGTCTCGATAAACTCCATTTTGGTTTTGTGTGTTCCTGTTAAAATGTAATAAATTGAATTAGGATGTCGGGACGGATACGACCCAATGCCGTCAGACAAAGAATCCGGGGCATCAGCTTGACTCGTCGGTACTGGCACCAGAGCATTGCCTGTCCTTCCACCCCCAAATCTCAGGACATTTTTCATGGCCGAAACCACTTTTGTCCCTTTATGGTACACTCGTAAGCAGTGTTGTCTCTAGACTGCTTCGGTTGGGGGTAGAGAAGCCAGCTCAACCTTTTTATGAGTAGCAGCTGTAGCAAAACGATTATCTCGGTGTTTATAAAGACGTCTCCGTAGTAGGTGCAACATAAAGAACTAGGATAAAACTTTCTCCTGCTAGCGCGATTTATTTGCAGGAGGCTTCTGTGCCGTTGCAAGTCTCTGCGACAACTTGTAAGAATGGCTGATCCTTCAGTAGCTTGAAGCACTTTAATTTCCACCTTTTTTTTAATAGCATGAGTTTGTGTCTCACCATTCTCACCCCCACCCTCATCTCCCCCAAATGCCAAAGCTATCATTGGAATGAATAGATCGACATTTTCTGCAACAAAGGCAGCTTGATGAGTGTTCTAAAGCTGTCTGTTTTATCAACGAATCTGCATCCTCCACCGCCTGTTTGGTAATGTAACCTTCGTAGCCTTATGATGCTGCCGAAGAAAATAAGAACTACAGTTTAATGTTTTGGATGCAGTGCTGTAGAACTATCACGTGGTTGAATATATAACTAGAATACGAGCGTAAAGGGGTTAAGAACACTAGCAATCGTTAACTTACATGAAACCCGTGCGCTGGATGAGTAATTATGCTGAACAATTTTTTATGGTAAATTCTGATATATTTCCTTTGTATAACCCTCTTCGTCATGATAAACGTAAAAAACTGAAACATTGCACTTATTTTCAAGATGGCGTAGCCTACCAAAAGGTACAGATCAGTATTTTTAATTGATTCAATGTAATGAAAAATGAACACATATACCAAGTTTCAAAACTTTGGCTCCAATACAATTTGGCTCTAATACATCTATACCTTCTAGAATGGATCGGAATGTAAGCTCTAATACATCTATACCTTCTAGACTGGATCGGAATGTAAGCACTAATACATCTATACCTTCTAGACGGGATCGGAATGTAAGCACTAATACATCTATACCTTCTAGAATGGATCGGAATGTAAGCTCTAATACATTTAGGCTTGCAGTAATCAAGGTTTAGTTTCAGTTCAGGTTGTAATTATATACATTTTCCCCTTTCATATTATTACAAATCAAAAGTTATTACCTTTAATATATTTCAAGTTAGTGGTAAGTTTTAAACTATTAAATTTATTGAATCCTTACGTGTTAAAATTTTATCTACTAATTTGACAATCCTGGGTTGTCCTTTTTTTTATATACTGTTGAAAAGTATCTTAGCTTTTGCTAACAGAATCAAATAGCCGAAGCTATTATTTATGCTAATAGTATCGGCTATTTGATCTAAAATATGCAATTCCTTACAATTATAATAATTGTACAAATGGCAGCAATAAGCCAACTACCGAGTCGAAGATGGCTGCGTTATCTGATATATATCTCGTGATATTAATATAATCACACAATTATAGTCGACAATTTCCACACATCCATCATAGACTGTGCCTCAGAATATGAGTGAAGAATGACCTTGAGCACGGGACGATTCCTGGATAGCTCAGTGGTTAGAGAATTGACGTACTAAGCCAAAGGTTCCGGGTTCGATTCCCGTGTCCAGATGTCATTTTTAAATTTTCAGAGTTTTGCTCTTCCTAGTAAAATGTCCACAACAAGTTTCTCCTAGTTCTTACTGTTCTAACACGATTATTTTCCTCTCGTTTCAAAGTCTGATTAAAGATGGTGCGATTTCTTGAAACTGGGAAGGTTCTAGATGCTTTCTTGTTAGATTATAACCATGGAAAAGTTCTCTTCCAGCTTCAACTGGCCCACAACGCCGCTGTAGATAAGGTCCGAGGTGCGCCAACATCCAAAGTTATAACTTTAACTGCCGCGTATTGATAACCTTTCGTTCCGACTGTGTTAAATACTGTGTACAATGGCGGATTTAGATGTTTGCCGCCTAGGGGTTACACTGGTCCCCTTGCACCCCCAGCCCGGAAACACCCTAGGTCCACCCCCTCCCCCACCACCACCATCCTGTGTAAACTAAAGACTAAACACCGTATATAAAAGTCGTATATGAATAATAGTGATAGCTAATAAGGGCCTTAGGACATTATACTGTACAACCCTGCATGTAACCTAACCACACCCTTGAGTTGACTGATAGTAATGATCACTAAAAACACTCAAACCTAATATTTAGTTGTTCAGCTACTCTTTAGCTGCTGACTTTATTTCAATATTTTTTATTTAACTTTCCGTCCTTCTGATTTTGTCCGATTTTGCCGCCCTGGGCTATAGCCCCCTCAGCCCTTCTGTAAATCCTCCCTTGACTGTGTAATAGTGTGTCATTATATTAGAATAAATCCAACATAATTATAGAGCTGGTATTTTCATGATAAAGTAGATCTAGTGTTCAAGTGTGGCCAAGTTACAGTTACAGTTACATTCAACTACCCCTTGGAGACGGGAGGTCACGATTGGATCCCACCATCACGTGGTGTAGTTCCACGAACGTCACAAGGTGGTCTATGAGTATATTCATCTTGTATTCATCTCTATATTGATGGGTGCTGAAAGGGATTAAATTAAAGACTTTCTGTGAGCAGATCTATTATTAATCGTCTCTTTTCAGATCTATGCGTGATTCATACTCGATATTTTGATCTGAGCCATTTACATTCCTTTATTGACCAAATCAAAGACTGGAATTTTCGGCCAATTAAAGATTTATAAACTTTTCCAATAATGAATAGCTTTCTAAGCCATCGGTAGGAAATTGTATTACGTGTCCGACTCATCTATCTTGGTTTGCTGGAGACGGGTTGGCCGGGGTTTGAATCTCAGCCAGGTGTACTGAGGGTTGTTTCCTGCTTTTCTTTCATGCACATGTGGGTTTATTTCCTCTAAATAGTTCCCTCCGCATACCTAACCCACTACCGCAATTAAATAGCTTCTCCTTCTACGAGTAGTGAGACGTGGGAAATAAAGAACTTTTATCCTGAATAAATAACAGAAAAACCAATTGTTATATCGCTGATGTTGTAAAATTAAATGGGAGCCATATGAATAGATTATTTATTTTGTCAATGAATATTACTTTTTTAAGTATACTAACACATTCCCAAAATACAGGACACTTTTGTGTTTCCTCAGAGAATGACAACTTATAATTTTAAAAATCTCCAAAGCAATTTAGATCAAATATTTCAAAACAAGTTGGTATTAAAAGGACTGCTGATTTTATCTTGATGACTATAAACCACATAATTTGAATATAACAAGACTGTCTTACAAGTTATTAAAAGTCACTAGGTTAAATTGTTGTCATGAATAAAATTAATTTAAATTTTATGCTTATAAATATTATGAAGGCTGATCGAATTAAGTATGCATGTTTATATGCATATTGTGTTTATATGTAAGTTGGTATGTGTTTGTTTATGTAAATATTTATTTATGAGTGTATTTTTGTATAAGTTATGTATTGTACGTATAGGCTATGTATCTTTTCATATTGTTTGGTATATTGTTTATGATTAAATGTATGTGTAGGGGGGCCTATATATACAGGATGTTCATGAAATCATAGCCCAAACTGCACATATAGCTTGTTTGAACCAAAATTAATACAAAATACCTGTACACTTACATCCGGAAAACTACGCTAATACCATTAAATTGTGTTTTAAGTTTCAGCGTGCAGCGCCTGGAGAGCAAAGCTGTGCAAGCATGCGTGTACAACAGGTTGCATAGCGATTAGGCACGTGGCACTACACACCTAGACATCTTGGAGCACGGCAGCAGAACATACCATACTTAAAAGTAAACAACTCTCCAGTCCATCTGTAAATGTGAATACGCTATGAGGGTCATCATTAACGGTCCTAAATCACAGAAAGTACTTGGCATTATTACATGTGCAGTGCCGCACACCTAACTGCTATGCAACCTGTTGTACATGCATGCTTGAATAGCTTTGCTCTCCCGGCGCTGTACGCCGAAACTTAAAACACAATTTAACGGTACCAGCTAAGTTTTCCACATAGGCACCTACTGTGGGGGTGCTTTGCATATTAAGCACCCCAATAATATTTTGGGGGGGCTCAGCACCCCCATATTCTAGCCTTTTTAAAACCTTAATATTAGTGCGCTAGCTTTATCTTGGATATAGGGTTGGGCTGCGAACAGTTTTTTTTAGTGTAGCAGCTTGCCGGTGCTGCCACCTGATATGTAAGTACAAAGCAATCGTGATTAGGTTGGTATCACTAGCCACTCGTGAATTGACAACCTGGCGTTTGTCAACGTGTTTCTATCACAGTTTGGTTAGTGACAGTACTTGTTGAACAGTTTACACTGTAGTACAACACAGGGCTATGGATAGGTTTGTGGTACGGAGGACAAAGAACACAAGGGGCACCCAAGATGGTTAAAACACAGGTAAAAAATTCAAATACTAAAGGTAAAAGATACTTCCAAAAAAAGGGATGATAACCTACCCATGGATTAAATATGAAGAGAAAAAAAGACATTGTTTTGTGTACATTTTCTCAGGATGCATACGAAAATAAGTTGTTAACATTTTATACAAAATTATAAATGACGTTTATCACTTAAGAGTTTCAAAACTGGCACAAAGCTTTTAAAAAAATTGATAAGCATGAAAAATCATGTTGTCACCGCGAGTCAGTTACAAAATTCCATACGCAGATAAATTACAATGTCAATTCTCAGCTAGTGAATGCAAATAAACAACCAATTAAGGAATCTAGGACAGCTCTAATTAAGATAATATCAACTTAGAGATATTTTTCTACTTAAGATTTAGTTATTTGAAGTCATAGGGACGAAATGAGCAACATTATTAATTTACTGCAGCTTAGGTGAGAAGATTACTCAGTAATGAAGCAGTGGCTTGCAAGGGATTCATGATATAAGTAACGAAATCTTGAAGTTAATGTATCATAAATATATCAGGTCTTTTATGGCTCGTATTTTAGAATCACAATAGTATGCAGTTTTGATGGATGAAACGGCCGACGTGTATGTTCAAGAGCAAGTGTCCGTTTGTTTTCGATTTTCATCGAAAGATCTGAGAATAAATGAGTTATTCTTTGGTTTTTATCAAACTACAGCTAGGAGTCTTTTTTACATTTTAGTAGATGTATTACAGATATTCAATTTTCTAATAAAATATTACCGGGGACAGTGTTTCGATGGAGCTGCTAACATGAGGGGTGCAATCAATGGTTTACAATACTTGCTCCAGCAGCTGGAGCCAAGGGCAATTTATGTTCACTGTTTAGCACACTCTTTGAATCTAGTGATTCAAGAAAGTGTTCGTTTGCCCACTTGAAATATAAATACTCTTAAAACAACAAGAAAACTTATTAACTTTGCAAAAAGTTCACCAAAAACGGCTTGCATTTTTCAGCCAGTTGTAAACAAAATAGTCCACAAATCTCAGATCGTTCTGTCCAACAATATGGACATTACGATTCCTTTCACTGAATTCCGTGCTTAGGAATTACATTCATGGTTTCAACATCAGAAACTGAAAAGTTAGATGTTGGTTCAAAAGCGAACGGATTCTTACTGCAGTTGAAATAATTCGATTTTTTTTACCACGTAAGCTTACTTGTGAACATGTTCAGCCAATACTTCGCTGCAGAGAAAAAATATATTTCAAGAAAGCTGTGTGTATTCTGCAGTCACTGCGCTCCACACTACAGTTTTCTTTGCGTGAGGGTGAGGGGTTTTCTCAGTTCTGGAGTGAAGTAACACAGAAATCAGCAACATTAGCACTATCCGAACCAGAACTCCCACCTCGACTTTTGGATTCTGGATCCATTCCACATGTACACTCTTCTCTTGAAGATTTGCATCGACTTTTTTTTACGAAATTGTTGACAGTGTTGTGACCTGCCTACATAATCTCAATGATACGGTTGTGGTAGATCATCTTGAAAAAATTGGCTGTTTGCATAAAGGTGATAGGGAACTTGAAGAGATTATGTTATTTTATGGCAATGACTTAGACGAGGAGAGGCTTTTGTTACACAGGGATATGATGTTAGATATCGCTAGATCAAAAATGCATCACATAACAGATTTTCAGAGTGTTTTTGATCTTTTTAGAAAAGAAGAGTTTCCTCGTGACATGCTACGAGAGCTTGTTAAGTTCATTAAACTAGTTCTTACAATACCAGTGTCTACCTGTACAATTGAGCGTTCGTTCTCTTGTCTTCGTAGACTGACATCCTACACTAGATCTACTATGGGCCAAGAGCGATTGAATGCTGTCTCTATTGTTCATTCTTACAGGGAAGAAGCTCTAGTTTTAGATCTAGAGGAAATAGCCGACGAGTTTATCTCCAGAAGTGAAATTCGCCGCTAGATATTTGCCACGAAGTGAGGAATTAATCTGTGACTTGTGCTATTTTTTCATGTATCTAGAGCACTCTCAATATTATTTACAAGTCAGCGCCTATGGTTTTCCGATGTAAGTTTATAGGGATTTTCATTACTTTTGGTTCAAACAAGATATGTTCAGTTTGGGCTATGAGTTTCCGGACATTCTGTATTGTATTGTATTGTATTGTATTGTATTGTATGCATGTATGTATGTATGTTACTGGTCTCAATTTCATACACACATACCCAATGAAGCCGTTCCCTTATGGGGTAGGCAAGAAACTGTACATATAGCTCAAAAAACAGCTCACTACTTGATCCACCCTCACCAACTTTCTCCATATTTCCCTCTCCTTGCACACTCCCTTCGCTTCAATAACATCCATATACCGAGCCATGCATGCTCTTTTATTCTTAAAACTCTTTTTCATACATTAGTCTATCACATATTGCCACATCTTACATGGCCTACCCCTTCCTTTTGATCCACACGCTCTACCTTCATATATTTGCTTCGCCATTCGATACCCACTCATCCTCTCAACATACCCAAACTACCATAAGACACTTCTTTCACATTATCTATAGGATTTCCTTTCAAACCAGCACCCATTCATCGCTGACTCTGTCCATACGAGTCTTTCCACAAACATTTTGTTGTTTTCTAAGGTAGAATATACGCGACCGTACCACGATGTGACGTCTGGTTGGAACTGTATGAACTAAGTTGAATGTTATTTTAGAGGTGAGGCAGGCTCTTAAGACAAACAATGCATCGTACTCACTACGGTGCTCACTATGGTACTCACTATGGTACTCTCCGATTCTCTTCCGGATCCCGGACACTTCCCGAGGAACTTATCATGGCATTTCTTGTGCACTGCCGTTTGACACGCTGGAACAATTAACACCATCAGGCAATAAAAACACATTGAACTATTTGAATGAGTGTATGATTTATAATAATTATGAGCTATGTTTGGTAATTAGTTTTTGGATCGTATGGCATGTATAACCAGGAGAGACATTATATCCAGGTTCAATCACCTGTGTGTGTGTGTGTGGACTTTTAGCCGCTCTGGTGACAGAGGTACCCAGGGAACACCACAGGAGGTTGCTTACACGTCGTACCCACAGTTAGATGATGTGATAGTCAATATGTAGTTGTGGAGGCGGTGGGTGGCTTGAACCTAACTTAAGCCTAGTCAACCAAACCCTGGTAATCATTCTTCGTTAGGAAAATACCCAAGGTACCAGCCGGGAATCGAGCCCGGAACCTCTACTGACCACACTATACCACGAGGCCGGTGAGTAGTAAGTAGATTTCAAATCGCAACATTTCACCAGCTGTAAATGGTCCAATTTGCTTTTTAACCCTTGTTTATTGGTAATTTTGAAGAACATTTAGCTAAGCAAAGCCAAATTTTCAAGCACCTAATTTTAGTTAATCACTCTTATGTAATTTTAATCTTAAAAAATTAAATTTTTAATCATATTAAACAGTCTTATAATTTTAAATTTTCAAGAATATTGTTAAAAACATGTTTTTAGTCGTATTTTCAAAAATAAGTTCTCAGTAAAGTATACTTTGATGATATCTTGGAAAATAAATATATTCTCTTATTTATTATATTACATTATCTAAACATGCCAATTTTGAAGAGAATCATTATATATTTTTTTGCTCCTAGCCCGCGGTGTTGGGAAGGTTTGAGACCTTGAGGGCGTAGCCCAAAGACCTTAGTTCCGTTGGGGTCCTAGCCCATTATAGGGGTGATTCGGAGAAAACCTCACTATATTATTGTAATTGAGAAATAGTACTTTAAATGGGGACATTAAACGTTCTTAGTAAATAAACACAAGCTTAATTATTTTAAAAGAACGAAAATACATTTACAATTTGTGTCGTAGGCCTAGACAAGCAGATTATCTCACACACAGATGTGTACATGTTTACGGTAATTTTTAAGCGCCCACTAATTAAAGTGGTAGTAGCTACCATTAATTAGTTGATAGCTGAAGCTTATTAGTTTGGTTAATTAGTTTAAGAAAATGTTGTTCTACAAGTTGGAAAAGTTTCTTATATTTTAATTTGAAATGAGTCTAGAAATGAATGCTCTAACTAAGATTACTCACACTGGCACTGGTAGCCCTGCTTGCAGAAACCCCTGTAAACAAGAGACAGATATTAGTGTTGCTAACCAAACACGTGTTGGTGTATATTACCTCACAACCCTGTCAGCCTGTTTGCTTGCACTGAGGTAGAGAGGATATACCCTCATTTTCAATAAGGGACGTTGGGGAACAATTTAGGGGGGGGGAAACATCCGAACAAGACGAGACTGAGGCCTTTGTGGGCCTACTCACAGATGTGGATCGGTGAACATCTTCATCTTGATTCTGCATTGTTTAAAAGAATATACACACCATTTTTGTCTTTTAATAATAAGCTTAGTTGTTGACGCTGGAAAAATAAATACAGTAAAACCTCTGATAAACGAACTAAAGGGGGCTGAAAATTAATTTTCGAATATGAAATTAATACCCCTCTAAATGAGTTAAAAGGTAAAAAAATTATATAAATTACATAATATACATAATTACAGAAAAGTATTTTTTGTATATGTATATACTGTACATACGTATTTAAATAAATGGTTGTTAAATATAAAAAAGTTAAATCTATCATTTCTTCTTAAAAAAAAGTCTGAAAATGATCTTTTGACTATTTTTTTCAAGCTGTATATTATCCTAACGAATAAAAGTTTTACCGACGTTGGCAGTTCAACTACTGAAAAAAGACATAAACAAAAATGTGGTTAGCCGGTTCGGTTATTAGAGGTTTGGATATGGGAGGTTATACCGTAGATTTGTTTGAAATAACTTGTTGATGGTGTAGGTAAGTAGATTTGATTCAAACGTTGACAATATTGGGGTGGATCTACTCAACTACATTAAAACTAGAACTTCTTGTGAACAACAGAGTAGCAGTGTAAGGCGATGACAATGAAACAAAGCCTTGACAAAATTATAATATATACCTCTACTTGGGCGTTTCTTAACTTTCGGGGGGTCACCACCTAAATTCTCATCACAAATATACCCTGAGTGAATACCATTTTGAATATTTTCATTTTCTCTCGACATTTTGAAGTAAAGTATTGTGATCGTCAAAAAACTCGAACTCGAGATTTTGATAAATGTCAACGTTACATGACCCCCTGAAACAAAAATGTGGCTTTCGCATTTCCGTCTGTCTGTCTGTCTGTGTGTCTGTCTGTCTGTCTGCCTGTACATTGGGCTAGAGCCGAAACTATTTTACGGATTGGTAACTAACTTGGTATTTGAAGTGTTCATAAGGTCCCCCTAAAGGGTTTTTTGGAATTAGATGTTCAACCCTAAATTTAAGGGTAGTTTACTGAAGGGCAAAGAGATAAAAAGTCGACTTTCTCTAAATTCGTTATAATGGTTTTTATTACATTTTATATCTAGATAAAAAAGATGGCAATTCTCATTTTCTCATAAAAATGACTTTGAGGGAAATTTACAAGGGAGAAATTTTCCAATTTTCATAATTTCTCTGCAACTATTTGAGCTACGAATCAACTTATAATTGTAAAGTTGTCGTACTATTTAAGATACAAATGTTTTATTTAAAATATATTTTTATAAAAACCAATAGTTTCCGAGGCATAATAAAATATCTATACATTTAATTCAGGTCTTTGAAAATGTATTTTATTCTTATTCTGTTTGGTGGACAAAGACGTTTCTCTTTTCTCAATTTTTCTGTCACAGTGTTCCTAGTTCCTAATGTCATAGAGTAAGTAACAGTGTATATTACTTCATTTATGATATTTAGTGTAGTGTTTCTACAACAATGTATTGATATATTATTTCGTTTCACAAATCTTATGAGTTTTTTAGTACATGTATATTAATTTTTAAGATAAAAGCGAGAGAAATTGTGTGCGGTGCGCCGTGTCATGTATTTGTATGGATATTGTTTGCTTCTTTATATTATAGCTATTGGTAAAAATACAGTAAGAGAAATCAATGCAAATATAGGTTTATAAAAATATTAATAATAATTAAATAATGCAATGCAAGAATTCAAGCTCGCGGAGCACGGCTTGATATACACAGTCACTGTAGTGGTTCGGTCCATTCCCACCAGATGCGCCACTTGTTTCGGAATCGCTCACTGGGAACATACATGCTAATACATCACACGTGTATTTTCGACTTTGTGTAAATCAGTGTCTTCGTTCTGGATATGTTTATTTTCTTGTGAGTGTGACAATCATACAGACCCACTCGGTGGAAGCATGGTCTAACGCGCTATTCTCGCGGTAGACTAGACTGTCGATGACGGAGAGATCCAGGTTCGAATCTTGGTAGAGTATATCTCCACGCCAGTGCGGGTACATTTCATCTAAATATAACCTTCCTAATCCCTTGCACCACTAACGTATTGTTACTGGTGGGAGGGTGAGGAAAGTAACCTTTAGAGGAAATGTAGGTACCCGCACAAGAACTGAGAGAGAGCTGGAAATCCTGGCCGAGATTCAGACACTTGATAGTTTCAGTTTCACATACAAATTTCATTATTTAAAAGGTAGTTGTGTGCTCTTTTAGTAAAGAATCATTGAATCAAAATACCAATAAAATACATTTTTAAACGAGACACGATGCTTTTGTAAGAACATATATGTATGTTTGTTTCAATAAAAGAACTAAACAAACTATACACCTGAATGGTCCTAAAAACAACTTTATCCTGATCCTGAATAACAAGCTACAGACCCCCCATCAGTTGTAAATATGGACCACTCGTCTAGTCCGGCTTGTCGGTGCTGGTGCTAATGTAGGTTAACTGCATGGTCAACAAGCCACTGATTGACCACGAGTGAGGAGAGCATCATGAACAGCCTGTGAAGCGCTTTTTGGTACGAAGTAGCAGACTTGAAGTGCGTACCAAAGAAGGGAATGAACAGAGATCCACAGGAGGCCAGCCAAATGGGAGCTACCCTGGATATTGATGAGGAGAGATCTACAGGAGGCCAGTCTAATGGGTGCTACCCTGGATGTTGATGAGGATGTTTTTGGGAAGAACACATTTGATAATTATCAAGGACAGAGTTGGATGAGATCCTTGGAAAGCATCCAGAAGGGCGCTACCCAGGATAGATATTATATATTGATGAATAAGAGAAGGTGGTTGTTCTCGATAGTCAGAATACCACGCCATTTAGCATCGATAATCAGGATGTTTACTAGCTATTCTATATTGGAAGCATCATTACCACGAATAGAGGTGCATAGGAAGACATAGAGAGCCGAATCAATAGGTTCATAGATGTATTTATCCATTTTACACCTATCTGGGGATACAGAAAACTAAGAATAAAGAACAAACTTTCAGAGCATTGCGAATCAGGTACTTCCCTTCGGATGCGAAATATGAATAAAAAAACTAGACGCCTGAATCAGAGACAAAGGACGTTCAACAATAGAGGCTTACGGAATATATAGGGCCTCTGATGGCTAAAGGTAGTATTAAATTAAGAGCTGTGGAACAAAACCAGCCAGAAGTCAATCAAACTGGATATTAGAAGATGCAAGTGGCGATGTCTTGGCCACACACTCCGGCTAGACCACGATAACGTCTCAAGAGAAGCTCTGAACTAGGTACCACAAGGACCCCGAAGTTAGTGTAGACCGAAGAGGAGGACTGTCTATAAAGAAGGCAGAAATCTTGGGAAGTCATAGGACGAACTTAAAAGTTTGGAAGAGAAGAGACTTAAATGGCGGAACTTTGTTGCGGCCTTATGCTCCACATAAGGATATTTTTTACCACCACATCCTACTACCCATTCAGACTATACGCATATATGATCATTTAATCTAATGGGGTAGGGATGTGGAAGAAATCGTTTTAGAAATAATATACCCGCATTTTCTGGACGTAGAGTAGGAAACCATTCAGGAAAAGCCACCCTCAGAAGACTTGTGCTGGGTTTGAATCCTGATTTCCCTGTCTTCAGCAGGCTAGTTTAACACCAGAGTGACTCCTTAGACCTCTCGACCACTGAAGTTCATCTATTAATATGTTTTTTATCATGTTGTATTCATTTCGGATTTATAAAACACTTCCATTAATTAATATCAACGCGTTGGTTAAATTTATATCTGGTTTTTAAATAATCTTGTTCATTTAAAAGGGCATAAACTTTTTATTAAAGAAGTCACTCATGGTTTGTTGTAAATATATATATTTTGCACTAGTAAAACTACAATATACTATATTAACATTTTTTACTGTAGTGTATTGCTGTCCTAATATAATATTATAATGATATGATGAATGTTTAGGTATTTATACAACACTTATCATTTATGTTTTCCCTCATTACCTTTCGGTTGTGTGTATTAAATATGTACGTAGTATGTGCTGGTAATAAAGAGGGTAGTCATTGACTTTAAACACATACATTCAATGACGTAGGCATGAATACTGTTAATACCTGTTCGTGTTGTACGCTTGTACATTAAATAAATTGTTTGGCAAATTAATCAGACATAATAATAATATATCAAAGCAGCGAACCCATGGGGGAGGGGGGGGGGCTCTTGAGGTGCTACCGTAGGTTGGGGATGTCCAGAGATACAAGCAGATGATAAGAGAAAATAAAATGGAGGTAGTAGGGTGGGGGGGGGGGTGACCAGTTAAACATTGTGAGCAAAGAAAATATCAGGTGATCAGAAATAGTTTCTATAGCCTACTCTAGATCAATTACCAAATAAAGATATTTCAAAGGAGTGGACTATCTTCTATGTAATGGAAGTGGGATATCTTCACGCTATGAAAATATTATTCTTTGCTCAGTAGGATTAACCCCGTGCCTCTCTTTCAGAGCCAGCGTATCTTCTTAAGATTATTGTTTGCAACACTCAACAATTTTTCTCTTTTCTATGCACATTTACCTACTATAAATAATCAGTGATTTTTGTGTCAGCTAAGCCAACTTTCAATCAGGCCTATTTATTTATTATTTTGTTAAATTATCACGTTTATAATAGTAAAAATATAAGTGATCACGCTAACAAATACCAATAAAAATAAATTGTACGGATCTCCTCACGGACTTTCTCACTCCATTGTATAAAAATGGAGATATTTATATAAACTCGTAATATATATGATACGAAATAAAATTCATTGTCAAACCCGAGCAAAAATTGTACTATACTTACGTTAAACAGTTTTTGACTCCCAGATTTAAATTTTATGTTTTATTTTTAAATAATTAAAGCCCTCACTAATATATTTGGACCATAAAAAGAGATCGATATTAAGTTCACAAGAGTCAATACTTCATGTTAAATCTTAACTTCCTGTTAAAATTTTCGACATTTATTAGGGGTTGCATATCTTATGGTTATCGCATTTTTATTAAATTCCTCATTTATAAATGTAGACCAATAAAAAAGGTAAATATTGACTATTGAGTCTAAAATAATAGAGATTGCTGTACAAACATCTCCCCTGAAAGGTTAAAGGAAAAAGAACATAAACTTTTTGAGATACTTACTTATTTACTTACTCTATGGAATTAGAGAATTATTCCGCTAAAACTTAAGTAGTATCTCTGTACAAATAAAACTCACAAAATTGTATTTAATATAGTAGCCAATATCTCAGAAACTATTGGATTTATATAGATATATTTAACATAAAAGTTTTTTATTTCTAATAGTACTACAATTTTGCAATGATAAGTTATTTAGTATCACAAATAGTTGCGGGAATAAGGGAATTTCCGCTTCTGTAAAGTACCCTTAAAAACATTTTCATAGGAAAATGTAAATAGCCATTTTGTCTATAATATTAATCAACGCCTAGATACGAATTTTCATCAAAATCGTTAAAGTCGATTTTGAGAAAATGGATTTTTTCTCTTTTCACCCTTTACTAACCTACTTTTAATTTTAGGGTTAAACACACACGCAAACAGACGGCATTGCAAAAACCACTTTTTAGGGTTCGGGGGGTCATAAAACGTTATATAAAAATATGTTTCAAATAAAATATTTGTATTATATTTATACATAAATATTTGTAATGATAAGTAATTTCATATATCAAATAGTTTCGGAGATGTGATAAAATATTAGAATTAACGCATCAGACCGGAACCCTTAAAGCCATTTTGTAGAAAAAACGAGAGTAGCCATTTTTTTTATAATTTTGACCAATGATTAGAAATTAAATTTAATAAAAATCGTTAGAACATATTTTGAGGAAACCGATTTTTTTCTCTTTTCACCCTTCAGTAAACTACCCTTAATTTTAGGGTTGGATATCCAATTCCAAAAACACCTTGGGACAACCCTATTAAAACCCTAGATACCAAGATTTATCCCAATCGATAAAATAGTTTAGGCTCTAGTTGGAAGTACGGACAGACAGACGGAAATTCAAAAACCACTTTTTCGGATTTGGGGGATCATGAAACGTCGAGATTCGTCAAAATCTCGAGTTCGATATTTTTGACGATCACAATACTTTCTCTACCTGTAAGATAGCGAGAAAGTAAACCTTCCAAAAATAGCTTCTAGGTGTATATAATTGTAAAAAAAATTGCCTTCTGGCGGTTGGGGTAGCCAAACCCCCTTTGCTCACCCCTTACTTCGCAATCCTGTGTACGCTATTGTACATCATTATCAATGAGATTGTCAAACTCGATACACTTTATTATTATTAAAGCTGGTATTATGGTAATCTAACTTCATATATTTTAATCTTTTGATACATAGATTCTTAGCTGTCAAATTCCTGTGAATGAAAGTTCTGGCATTGAAACTAAATGGTAAAATTAATAAATTGAATAGTTTTTCAGTCTACAACTTTGGTGATTTACCGTTTAATTTAAATGTTGGAAGATTTTTAATATATTCAACATCACTTTTGTGTTCTAGTGATCCTTTGTAGAGTAAACAGGGCTTTTTTAAACAAAATTTATACTTTTTAGGTGTTTTACATTATGGTATTTATTTTAAATCATATTTTAAAAGTAAGGTTG
>CABFWB010007153.1:0-27023 GCA_902151455.1 Timema bartmani | reverse complement strand
ATTTTTCTAGCAATAATGTTGGACGAAACTACGGGCATTGCAAAGCTCTCTCAACTTTAGACAGTCCTTCGATATATGAAAGATGGCAACATTTATGAAAGATTTATTGGTTTTTCAGATGTCGGCAGTGATTGCACTGTAATTGTTTTAAGTGGGCATGTTTTTCGAATCCTTTCTCATTTCAATTGGGAGCAAAGACTTGTAGCACAAGCGTATGATGGAGCCGCTACATTTTCTGTATATTTAAATGGTGTAGAGACGCTTGTGAAAAAGAGGTGCCCAGGTGCACTCTTCATCCACTGTTAGGCTCACAAACTCAATCTAGTTCTTTCTCAGTCTGTGAGTCATATAACAGAATGCAAGATATTTTTTTAAGACATTGAATGGCATTCCAAATTTCTTTTCACATTCATAGAAACGCATTAATGCTCTTAATCAATCTGAGGTAAAGAAGCAGTTTCCAACAGTTGTCAGTACAAGGTGAAATTACAATTCCAAATTGTGAACACGGTGAATGAAAATAAAACAGAACTCATACAATTTTTAGAGAATATTGCTGAAAATCCAGATAATTGGGATACTGATGCTTTCGTGACTCCTAAAGGGTATGCGTCATATTTGAGGAATTTCGATTTTGCCTTTCTACTGAAGGTTTTCAGCAACATTTTTCCTCTCACTAACACATTATTCAAAATTCTTCAAACCAAAACTTTCGATATGAAATACTGCATCGATAAAGTAAAAGAGACGATTTCTCACCTCAAAGATGCTAGAAACGACTCGACGTTTACGAGACGTTTAGAAAATTAGAAGATGATGACATTGTGGAAGCTCCTAAGAAGAGGTGTAGAGAAGATGATTTCATTGAATCCCAGAAATAAATATGTGTCTCTTTATAATGAAATTATTGACACCATGGTGGGGCAAATGGAGCTGAGGTTTCAAGATCTTATTAATGAGTTGCAATTTTTCAAACAAAACTGTGACTGAAATCATGAAGTTCCTGGGAGAAACAGACTTAGCAAAATAAGCGTTCCAAGAAACATATAAATTGTGTTGTTTGGTATCAACAATACCAATAAGCACATCTACTTCTCTTGTTTGAAACATATTAAGACGACGGTGCATAGCACTCAGTGCGAGAATAGACTCTCCACACTTTCCCTGTTGTCAGTTGAAAAAGGCTTGCTGCAGAGTCAAAAATCATTCTTTGACGCTATTGTCGACAAATTCATTCAGAAAGGTGACAGAAGGATTGCACTAATATACAAATAAAGGTAAGATTCAACTATTAATTTTTTATTTACTTGTTTACTTATTTGTTTATTTTTATTAATGTTTTTGTTTAATTTATTTATTTATGTATTTGTTTGTTTATTCTATGTCTAAATATTGTGAATCGGTTGGAGGGAGCTAAATTGCCTACCCTATGACCTGTAAAAGTGTATTTGCTAAGTTACATATTGTACATTATATGGAGAGTATTCCTCTTTAGCCCCATATTGAAAGGTGTCTTCAAACCTAGTCCTCTTTGAGAAAAGTCACCGCACGCCACTGGTTAACACTAACATTATTTTATGGATGTGAAGTGTGTGTCAGGAGAAACACAAGAGCAAAGTGAATGCGGTTGGAATGAGATATAATATAAGAAATGTATGTACAGAGTAGGTAATGGGTGCTGAAGGAGTTCAGTTTGAAAGGGAATCCAATAGGTAATTGTGAAGGAAGTGTTTTACGGTGGTTTGGGCATGTTGAGAAGATGAGTGTGGATCAACTGATGAATGAAATATATGAAGGTAAAGTGTGTGGATTTAAAGGAAGGGGTATGGAAGATGGGGCTAAATTTTGTAGATAAATGTGTGAAAAAGAGTAACATTAAGCGTTTTAAGAATAAAAGAGCATGCATAACTCAGTGTATGGATGTTGTTGAAACAAAGGTAGTAGGAAATGATAGGGGAGTGTGGATAAAGTTAGTGAGTATGGATTAAGTATGGAGTTTTTTTTAGCTATATTCACAGTTTCTTTCCTACCCCATAAGGGATCTGTGGGATTAGGTGTGTATAAATGTACTTTCCTAGTTTTATTTTATAAGTATTATCTATTAAAATTCACAGCTTGAGATAACTTAAAAGCACATATGAATACATGAAAGTAGTCTTAGATCTAGTAACGTTTATAGTTATCCTATGAAAAGTGTACTGTACATTGATTCATATGTGGCATATAGACACGATTTGAGTCATGATCGAATACTTAAAAATTCTATTAGAAAAGGTTAAAAAAAAATAGAATAATATTTATTTCCCACACCCACCAGGTAAAAGCTAATACAGCACCCTATAATCAATTAATCCAATTCCCTTTGGTTGCCTGTTTCAAGTTTCAAATGTACATTATTGGCACTCTAGTCAAAATCGCCAGATGTCTTGATCCAAACGAAGTAGGCCTACTGTCTCCTGTAAATCTCTAGCGATTCTCCTGTATTCTGTAAAATAGTATCCTCTAACAATATTCTAAGTTAAAGTACTTTAATTTAATTTCAGATATAATTTTAATGTTTCTTTATTTAATGCTTGCAAGGCATCAAATAGAGCCCCTTTACTGGACACTGTGAGAGCTACAAAAGGCGGTTCTTGTCAACATTAATAGTCCTCATTTGTTCAAACAACCACATATACATTACACCTATAAATGATAAGTTTAGTTCATGTCTGAACAAAAGGGTTCTCTCTGTAGTTTCTTGTCAGCTATGAGTGCGATGCTACGTCTGAAGCTCTTGTCAATGACTGCGAGAAGCTGGGCTTTGCCCCTCCAAACACTGTTGAGAGGAAGGAAAGGATTAAGAAAGAAAATATTACAAAAATACTGGAGCACCTTACTGCCAACAACTTAGTAGATTTTTTTGAGGTAAGATTTTCACAATCATTTGATACATAACTAGCAAATTATTAAATACAGTAGGGTCCTTCTTTTCTACATTCCACCAATACACCAGTTTTCTTATATTCATGTTCATTGTGTTCAGCGCTGGTTCTGCTCTTTTGGCATTTTTTTGGCATGACTTATCCAGCAGCCGAGTTCAAGAATATTGTTATTGTTAGTAATTCAGTCTATTTACAGCATTTGTGTGCTCAGCGTCGCTCTATATATATTTATATTTCACTTCTCAGCAATAGTCTAGAATTTAACCTGGTATATGAGTAGGGTCCTTCTGTACATTTTACCAACTCTATCATAAATTTAACAATTTTTACTTTGTCAAAAAAATTCCCATCTATGGGAAAATAACTCTTGAATACTCAAAAACATTTCTTATTCTACTAGAAATCCTCTATATAAGAGCATTTGTAACTAATTTTCCCAACCTAATACCATAGTGATAGAAATTTTTATCAGTCATTTTTAATATGTGTGTATAATTTTCATAAACATTTATGTGAATTGTCAGGCTGGTGATATTTTGTTTTACAACTCTTTATCTTCTTGACTTTGGTGAGGGGAGTAAGAATCATACGTTTTATATCCTTAAAATATGTAATATATGCTATTTAAATTAGTATAATTTAAAGTGCATATGCTCTAAAAATATAACTATGGATTTTTCAAATAGTTTAAATATATAGGTTTAAAAAAAAAATTATAAAGTAAAAATATTATTTATTTAAATGTTTCAAAAATGTTACTCATTCATAGTTATCATTATTTTGTAAAATATTAAATATTTTATCTAGTACTGTAGTTAGAAATAAAATTATTTGAAAAACTTCTTTCAAATATGCATCAAATGCTTCAAATATATAATTCTATGGAAAATAAACTTACTTACACAAATTTGTAATCAGTCAGCTCAAAACATCTTATCTAATTCAAATTTAAAATTAAGTTTAGAATAAAGATATGACATGTCACAAACATTCTAACCTTAGTGGCTGCTAGTTGAACATAGAAAATAAAAACTAATATATTGGGCTAGTTTTCTGGGAATTGATCTTTGAAGGTTGCATCGATAGAGAATTTAATAAAATGATGGGCTCTCAAATGTAGGTAGCCCTTGAATCCGTGATATGAGGCTAGCTGTTCCATATTGGGAAAAGAAAAGGTTAAGAGTGAAGCTATTAACTTAGGGACAGTTTGTGTTTGGTTCACTTTTACCAATGAAGCTTAATTAATCCTTAACAAAGGGGAAATATTGTTAAAGCTATGTTTTGATGTTATCCTACAACTCGGCTCTGTCGGTAACATGTCTGTCTACTGAGCTAAGGGTCCCGGGTTTGATTACAGGCATGGCTGAAAAATGTATTGTTGGTGAAACACGGGCTTACCCTTTCATAGTGATGAATCTATCAGTTGTTAATTTAAGTTAATTTTACTGATTAAAATACTTTAAAATTAAAATTAAGTATTTTATAAAGTAAATTAATCTTAACGTATTAGTAAGTTTAGTTCACTTTATTGGATGCTGTGCCTGTCCTAGTCTTACGTTATAGTATAAGTCAAATGAATCTATGACAGGTCTAGCCATCCGGTAGTGGAAAATATATGGCTTGAATAAAAAACTGACCCAGGCTACAGGCTGGAAACAGTAATGGATGTAGAAAGTAAATGTTTTTATGTCAACTTGATGATAGAATATGATGGTTTTTGTGAAAAGGAATGTGTATTTTTCCATTAATTTGGTTTAGGGCTATCATGTCCAGTCTTGTGATTGTGCTTTAAGTGGCAAATGTCGAGGACTGGTCAGCCGCACTAGTTCACCTAGATGTTGTCTTGGACAAAGCTATAGGTAAAATTAACCTTCTGATGATAGAAATAGGGGATTCAACCCATTTCTATAAACTGTTTTTCAAATTAAATCAATTTTATTTTACATTAAAAAAATAAACATAATTTATATACAATGACAAGGAAGAAGGTAAGGCCTAGTAAAGCTATAAGGTTGGATAGAGTAGAGCTGAGAAAAGTGCAGAACATAAAATATCTTGGAAGCATGATCGAGAAGAAAAGTGGAAGTAGAAAGAATCTAATGAGAAGAGGACAGCAGGGAGAGTTGTTATATAGATGTGTAAGAGACCTTCTATGGTGAAGAGAAGTGCACTTGAAGTGTAAGGAAGTGTTGTACAGGGCGTACTTTGTACCCATTGTAACACATGCAGCAGAAACTTGAACATTGACTGTAAGAGAGACTAGGAAAGTGCAGGCGAGGCCACAGGAATGAAGTTTGTGAGGAGCAATGTTAGCTGTCCCGAGGAGAAACAGGATTAGGAGTACAGGGAGTACATGAAAAAGTAGAGAGATGTGAGGAGTTGATAACAGCAAGTATTAAAGTGAGAGTAGAAGAATTGAAGCAATTAAAGGAGGAAGAATGGTGGAGGGATAGAGGAAGATGGAGGCATTTTACTAAACTGACCCGGCCACAGGCTGNCTTGGAAGCATGATCGAGAAGAAAAGTGGAAGTAGAAAGAATCTAATGAGAAGAGGACAGCAGGGAGAGTTGTTATATAGATGTGTAAGAGACCTTCTATGGTGAAGAGAAGTGCACTTGAAGTGTAAGGAAGTGTTGTACAGGGCGTACTTTGTACCCATTGTAACACATGCAGCAGAAACTTGAACATTGAC
This sequence comes from Timema bartmani, assembly GCA_902151455.1. Classification (NCBI taxonomy): domain Eukaryota; kingdom Metazoa; phylum Arthropoda; class Insecta; order Phasmatodea; family Timematidae; genus Timema; species Timema bartmani. The sequence goes on along the minus strand of CABFWB010007153.1, from coordinate 21,407 downwards.
TGTAAGAGAGACTAGGAAAGTGCAGGCGAGGCCACAGGAATGAAGTTTGTGAGGAGCAATGTTAGCTGTCCCGAGGAGAAACAGGATTAGGAGTACAGGGAGTACATGAAAAAGTAGAGAGATGTGAGGAGTTGATAACAGCAAGTATTAAAGTGAGAGTAGAAGAATTGAAGCAATTAAAGGAGGAAGAATGGTGGAGGGATAGAGGAAGATGGAGGCATTTTACTAAACTGACCCGGCCACAGGCTGGAAACAGTTGATGATTTATATACAACCTGCAAACAAATAAAGGTTTCAAGATTGGGGCTACATGTGTCATTTGTGCTCTGATTTTTCAATCTCAAGACATTTCTCAGAGATTTCCTAAATTATTTTGAATTTTTGATACTTCTTTTCCTCATTCGGGGTCGTCCATAAACCACTTAACACTTTGAGGGGGTGGGGGTATGAGAGTTGAGCTCTAATGTCTACATGCTGTTACATGGGGGGAGGGTGGGGTACATCAAAGTGTTACATAGCACAGATCTTATATTTGCTCAAATTCTAATGTTGAAAAACAATGTTATTGTTAATGTTTTTACCTTTGATAAACATACTTATGGATAACTTCCGAATATCTGTGACACTTGAAAATGCAAGCTTAGCACTTACTTTTTGTTTATCAATATTTCGAATGTGCTTAGGTGGCATTGTCTGTTTGAGACTATAAATGCCAAGCACATTCGAAAACACATTTTCATGTGGATGACAGTGACATGTTTGTGAACTCACAGCATTTGTTTAGATTTGTCCATCTACTGACCCCCTCACATGCTTTTAGATCGATAACAGCTGTCAGTCGAAACACCCTTAATTTAAAAGTTTAGTTGAGTTTGAGTATAATTTAAATTCCTACTGCACATTCTTTTACATAGGCCGTGAATAATCACTTATGTTTGTACAAAAACAAAAATGATTTCTTCACAAAGTGGAGACTTGTTCATTGCTTGCGTATAAAAAGTGATGTACAGAAAAAATAGTGGAAGAGTCTCAAAAAGATGTTGTAGTAAAATGGAAAGAAGTAAAAGTACAGAATTTATCTCAAGGCAAGTTTGAGGAGTCCATCAATAGTGTTATTTCTTAATACTGGCAGCATGTTATGAAAAGTAAAGCGTCAAATATTATTAATTATTCACATAAGGTAGGTGAATTAAAGCCTATACCTTTTCCCTTCTGATAAATCTAATGTGTAAGTATATAAATGCAACTATTATACATACACTATGGTGGCTGCATTGTCTAAATTTTCATTATCTCAGTATACTAGACGACCAATGTTGGGGAGATGGAGTTCGAATACCAGTCAGGTCTACTGAGGGTTACTTTTCTTAAATGGTTTCCCACTTGCCCTCTATGCAAATGCTGGTAAATTTTCTTTAAAATTCTACCTTTTTGATATACATTTTGTAGGGTGGTAGAGTCTAATTGTAGTTATTCTAATTATTTTTTTATTATATTTATCTAATGGAGTAGAAATGAGGAAGGTATAATTCTAGAGGTAATCTACCCTCATTAACGTGGAGAGATATTATAAAACCATTTAGGAAAAGCCATTCTGAGTGCACCTGACAGGTATTTGAACCCCGATCTCTGCTTCATTGACCATCTAGTATTTTTCAAGAGTGAAGCCAGGCTCCAGGATTGATGTTGGAATGGAACATGAGTCTAGGTATTAATAAGTTAATTAAAGTAAAGTTGTAGATTAATCCAATAATAATTTAGAAAAGTTGTATACTTATAATTCTTTAAACAGCTCCCCATATGATGATAATATGACTATCATAAAAAGTGCACAATATTAAGAAAGATATCTTCCCCCAGCGTCAAGCATCTGATGTGGGCACTTTTAACATCATTATGTAGCGCTTCTATAGAAAAGTGTCATCCTAGTCAGCACATAGTAGTGCCACGGCATCTTGCTCTTACTCAGATCGCAAACCTGACATCCATAACATAAATATAGCAGAGGTTTTTTCCCATGAACCTGAGGAATTTGAACTCATAGTCTTTATGGCTGTACTTGTCTGTCTTATCTGTTTGTATGTGTAGCTATCCGTGAATAATAAAACTCTCTGAACTCATTTATGTTCAGGGTTAAAAATGGATTTTAAGAAGTATTAATTCTGAATCCCTCCTTTAGTATCACAAAACCTCCTTATGAAATAATGACATTTATTCTTGATGAGAAGAGTTACGTAAAACGAGGGGGGGGTTGGTTAAATGTATACATGGTGTTACATGGGGGGAGGGGGGCTCAAAAGGTAAGAAAAAAGCGTTAAGTGGTTTATGGACGACCCCTTATGAATCATAATCATTCCTTCTGAGCTGTGGGATTTTCTATTCGAATTGTAGCAAAATGTTATCTCAAGTTCATCATCATTAATTTTTCCTTTGTTCTTTCCTAGGTTTTAAACTTAAGAACTCATTTTTAATGTAAAATATATTTTAATAACTAATATTTTTTCTTTCCTCCCTCTGTTGCAGGCCTGGAAAACATTAGTGCCTCCATCAATCCAAAATGAAATGGAATATAAAAAACTGACATTTTATCTACATGTGCATTTTGCTGTTCTTCCGTTGAGAAACACATGTGATGGAATGTCAGTGGCGAGTCCCACACATTCCGATCATCAGTCAAATAATCAAGATGATGATTCAAACAGTCTTGTGTTTAGTAACAAGGATAAACACTTGCTATCTGAAACTGGTGGATGCTCTCCGCTGGATTCGGGGTCGACCAATACAAATGGAATGTATGTTCTCAAGAATTTCCTGGACACAAAGGGGACGGAGTTTTCCACGGAACCAGAATTTCTGCCATTTTATGCTTTACCGTTCATCAGTGATCCGACATTGCACCCATCTTTCAAGAATATATTTACGGTAACTGAGTAGATTTTCCAGATATTTAAAAAGTTTTAGTGTCAGAGATTGATTGAGATTACCAAAACAAAAACCCCCACTAGTGTTTTTGTAAATAAACATCAATTTTATCTGGCTACGTTAATGTGTGGATTTTAATCCTGGTGTACTGAGGTGTTTTTTACTAAATGGTTTCTTGCTTCTCATTCACCCAAATTGAGGTACATTTCCTCTAAATTTTACCTTCCTTACCCCTCCTTCAGTAGTCAACCCCGAAGAAGCAGAACATGGGAATTTATTGAAGGTGAGGTTAAAGGGAATTTAAGTTGTTGACACAGTAGTCAGTAGATAAATTAATTTTAATATTCTATATTATAGTAATCTCACTTGATTATTTGTCAATTTGAACAAGACTTTTTCTCTTCTATTAAAAAGATTATTTTTGATTGCCACTGTCCATGATAAATACCAAGAACTGTTGAGAATACTTTACTTTACATCCATTCCTGTATCCAGCCTGTGTTTATTCAAGCCATATATTTTCCACTACTGGCCTTCTAGGCCTGTCCTAGCTTCATTTGACTTATAATCAAACTTAAGAGTAGGACAGGCACAACATCCAGTCCTCGGCCGCTAATTCATCGCTGTGAAAGGGGAAGCCCACATTTCACCATTGATAAATTTTTGACCATACCGGGAATCGAACTTGGGAGCCTTAGCTCACTAGACAGACACTCTCTCGACTGAGCTAAGGTGTCAGATTGTTGAGAATACTCAAACTAAACATATTTTCTGAATTAATAGTTTATTTTGACCAAAAATGTGTTTTGTAATAAAAAGTAAAAACTGAAAAAATATTGACCTTAACTCACATTTCATCCACTCCAATTTTAACACTATCTATCTTTATTCCTAATGTCCTTAAGGTGAATGGACCATGGTAAAAAATGGTAATTTGCTCAAATGGCTTAAATTTTGGAAATATGTTAGATGTAGGTTTATACTCCTCCCCAATACAGTTTTCCAACCTGATATAAGCCCATTCGAGGGATCAGACCAATCAGTTGAGTAAAGGAAATCGAAGGGAGAGGTTTATGTCACTTTCTCTTCCATCATAGTTTCATGATCCCATGTCTGGTTACTGGTAGCCGAAGGGAAGGGAGGGGGAGCAGTTCTTTTACTTATCTTTCATCTCCTTTTATGATAGTTTCCCCGGGTGCACCAATCTGAGCATAAAACATCATGGCTTCCGCGATCAAATATTAGAACATCCCAAAACTTGAATCACCGTTTCTCCAGAACTATTTTGCCTATCATCGTAATTTTTTCGGAATTATTTACCCATTATGATCTTATTAACATTCCCATATTCTAACAGGTTCGTTTTGAAAAAAATGCTTTCTTTGAAAAAAACTGTAATACAATTTTAATTGCAGACATATTTTCACTCTGTCAATTTTTTTTTTCCCTAATTGACACAGATGGGTTCTGTAAGTGTACGAAATAACCATCATGAACTTAATTTTATTTTGAAATAAGATTCATTCCTCTAACACCAATAGTTTCCACAGTAAGATGTGTTTAGCTACGAGTTATTTGCGCTGCTAGGTTTTCAATACACCGGTGGCTGTCAGAAAGACGGTCACTTAGCATTATTTTATTTATTTTATTTATTTATTATGATTTACTATTACTATTTTTGTAATTTATTGTCCATGAATATATTTGCAAACAGATCCGAGTTCACTTATCTGTCTATTATTACAACATTCTTAAACATCGTCTACAATGGTGAACAGTGTTGTGTTTTCCTACTTTGTTCATTAATTATTTGAAAAATCTTTATTCTTACAAGGACAATTAGATTAAAAAAATTCAAATAAATCCGTTCTTAATTAATATTTGAAATACTTTAAATCTAGCGTAAAAGCCTATTTATGTCATCAACAAAGTATTTAAGCCACCTAAATACCCTCCAATCTGTTAATGTCAAATACTTTAAATCGCTTTTGACTGCACACTCTAATTGTTATTTTATCTTTCTTTTAAAATGGTGGATTGATACAAAATGTTACATATTTAATCTTATTCATTTGCCGGAGAATATACTGAGCAAGAATCAGTCACTAATAATTTATTGAAACACTTAACACATTTTCTTGTGTAGCATACTCAATTAAAAAAGCTAGAATTCTTGTAATGAAAAATAAGTAATTTTCACCTACTGTATTTGACAGCTTTTCATAGCTTAATTTTTTTTAATAAATAGCATCACTGATTTTATTGGTTTAAGATTTTTTTTAAGCTCAGCATATTCATAATTTTTTTTTAAAATTAAGTTTACAGGTTCTTTGTATACTAAATCGATACTTCTTGGATTATTATACATTTAAAAAATAAAACTAACATAATTACAATTTTTGATACCAATCTTTAATATAAATGGTTTTGCTCCCTCTTTTTTCACAAATTCTTTTATATTATTGTAAATTAATTTCATTTTTGTCATAATTGTACATGTTGTATATGGACACTTTTCTAGGATTGGCTGAATGTGGTCACTGTCCCCAGCAATTGCACAATTATTTTCCGATGGTACTCTCTTGGTATGAAAGAGTGTCGGTTTTAGGCCTAAATGGAGCCACTTCATGTATATTATAAATTATAATGTATTTGGACCCACTGCTGGCTGGGGACTCCAAATTATTTTCCTTTTTTTTACCATAGATATGTTTTCAAAGATAAAAAATAGACTTGATCTTACTTATTCAGAGTAGGCTTTACATAACATGTAGACTGTAAAGTTATCTTGTGAACATTAATTCTGATGTATCTGAGTCTAGAACTCATAAGATAGCTGGACAACGACACTTCAGATGGGGTTCTCAATGTGCCCACCAACAAGTGACACATTTAAAAAATTTATATTTATTATTTCTATTGTTTCCAATCATAAATAAATATATTAATAAGACACATTGATAAAAATACAAATAAATATGGTCAATGGAATAACAAAAGATTATATTTAGCTCACTTTGTATTGTAATGTTAGCTTTTAATTCACAAAGCATTAGAATGGCTATTATATGGTGCCAATAGTGGCATAAATTATTAAAGCATTGTTACTCGACTTTGTCACCAGGGGGGAGCTTATGTGTCCTCTCGCTAGAAAGATGTGAGTAAGAAGCTCACAAGTCTGTGAGGCTTTGTCTTTTATATTTAATAATTTCATTCCTAATATAATTAATTGTTCATCATTTTTATTCTTTGCGCTTACCAAGAATAAACTTGTATTTCCAATTTTTTTTATTTTCGGGAGTCTAGCGCACGTCATTGAGCTAGCTGTAAAAGTAGGTTTGTATTCACGACTTTGCAACATTTCAAAATAATATGTTACACTACAACAATATATTAACGCTATAAATAAAAGTATGCGTTAGAATAGTTAATATTATGCTAACAAGATTATTTGAAATTTACTTGCAAAAACAAAAGTTTTAGAAAGAAAAGGGAAGGCGCTCAGAAATCACAAGGAATCAATTGTTTTTTTATATTTGGTGTTTCTTAATATAGTTTTTCCTTATTTTATTGATAAGTTATTGTATTATGTTTTACAGCGTTCAAGGGTTACCTGGTGGTCTAGGGGTAAGGTGTCGGACTTCTGTGCTGAGGGTCCGGGTTCAATCCTCGGTCCCGGCACAGATTTATCTTGATTGCCAAACCCTTCCTTCACCTATGACAAGATGTGTTTTAATCACAACTTGTGAATGTGAGGAATGCCAGGCCTCCACTGTGGTTCGGATTCCACGTTAAACTGTAGGTCCTCCATCTCATCTCACAGTCACCCTACCATTACACATTAGCGTAAGTGCGTACAACCCAAACGAGTAGTAAGATGCTAATAATAATAATGATAATAATAATAATAATAATAATAATAATAATAATTTACAGCGTTCAATATAAATATACCTTTCTTGTTTGATTCAGTTTTATTTTGTCTTCAGTTTAACACTTTCCTTATGTTTGGTTGTTTTCCTTCTTGCTTGCGCATTTTCGATGTATTTAGGATTTCTGCTTGGCATTCCTCTTGTATCCCTAGGATCTGCAGTTTTGTAGAGGATACGTTAAAAGAAAAATTTATTTGGTTTTGGAAGCATTTTTTGAAGCCAAAATACTAAATTCCTCTCCACCAGGGGCTTCCACAGAAATTTTTCCAAGAGGGCAAAATATATGCATGCACACACATGCGCATGCGCGCACACGCACACACACGCACACACACACACACACACACACACACACAAAACCAACCTTCTAATAGTTTCTGGTACTAAACTTGCACTGTAAAGATACTAAAAATACAGCATCACTTGATATACTTCGTTTTCTCTGTTTTCAGACGAGAAGATTATGATGAAATGTTGACATTTGTTTAAAATTTACTGACAGGTTTTATTAGGAAATGCATCTAGTGGATGTGTTGATAATATATAACGATGTTAAATGTTGGAAGAAAAAAATTGTAAGACAAACTAGAGGATTAAAAAAATGTTAACAAAGTTTTCTTGTCAAAGAAAACATAATTTCAGGGTGGGGGCAGATCAGAATAAATAAAGATCTAATTTTAATATTCAGCTGTCCATGAATTTGGTAAAAATAACAATAAATTCTATCCAATGCTAACTCTACATTATTGTTTAAGTACACACCTAATTTCTTAATTCTTATTACATCTTGGATAGTGGTGACTGATGGATTGTCTCTTTTTAGTTGATTGAGTGAGGGCAAACATTTGACTTCAATTAGAGTATCATCAGCAACTAAGCTGTCTGGGATAGCTCCAAGATAGTAATACCACAAGAAGCAACAGATCGATGAAACTTCTCTTCGTAGCATTTGATTGCAACCAACTCTTTCATTCTGCCATATTTGATTGCATCAGTGTTAAGTTCTCTTGGATTGACAATGGCTACTACGGTGTTGTGACAAATAGTTTGGGGGAATAAATAGGCCTAATTAAGTCTATTATTTTTTATTCAGCACCACGTCTTACTACCCATTTGGGTTATACGCCTAAGTACTAATTACTCTAGAGGATTAGGAATTGGGAAGGTTGAATTTAGAAGAAGTGAACCCTTATTTTCGTGGAGGGAGAGTGGAAAACCATTTAGCAAAAACCTTCTTCAGTTCACCCGACCGAGATTCAAACCTCGATCTCCCCGTCCTCGGCAATCTAGCTCAACACAAATATAGCCCGTTAGCCAACTACGCCACCGAGGCGGGTAATTAAGTGTAGAGTGGTTAGTATTTAATATGTTCTTTTGATAACTAAGCTAATTTTTCAAAAGTGTTTGAAAAATAACTTTTAAAATATTTCAATCTATCTTTACCACCCAATAGTTTATTCTTATTGACTTTGAAACTCAACAACTCTTTTAGTTTTGAGCTCAAGTTTAGTTTGCCATAGGTACAGACTCAAACTAAAATGTCTCTTCGCTTCCGCCTTCCAGTTGTGACTTTTTCTTGGGTCATTCAAGGTCAGAAATCTCATCACAAATTCAGAAGTATGCGCATGCACAGGGGTTATCTGTAACTGCACTTTCTTTCCAACTAAACTCTCACCACTCTACAGTTTCTTGTCATTGGCGATTGAGATGAAACGGAGAAAGAAAACCACTCGAAGGTTGAAACAAAGATAACAAGGTGGAGGTTCCACCGAGTTGCTGTGACTGATGTTAGGATTGTTACACTCCGGCTATATTTGTCTGCTCTGCAATATGACCTGAGGGCCAGTCTGGGTTGCGTTGAACATGGGGTCAATCAAAATAACACCACTACCGTAGTTTAACTCTGAATATTAAAATTAAAACTGATTAATAAACTATAATCCTTGTTCATTTCATAAACATATTAAACAAAACAATCAATTCAACCTCTAAAATATATTCCCCCATCAAAACTATATGTATTATTTTATAAAATATAACTTGAGATTGTAATTATAAATAAATTAAAAATTGTTGGTTATTTGTTAAATTTAATTATGTCATCATCATACACAATATGTTAACCTATTTTATACTAAACTACAAGAGATTCTGCTGAATAGTTTATGTGTGTGGAATCCTTGTATTAATCCTTGTTCAAATGCTTATAACTTATATAAAAAAATTAATTATTTTTAAAATTTTTTTATAAATTTTATAATCAATATTACTAACCAAAATTACAATTTTGAAATAAAAATTTCCATGCCCCATTCCCCTTAAGTCGAGCTTAAACTATAGACTTAATTGGGCATAAATTAGCTATAAATACCTCTAATATACCAAGACAAGTCTTCATGTGTTCAAGTGTCTATTGTATGTCGCAGGAAGGTTGGGCTAGTAGCCTGAGGGTCAGTGTGGAACAGTTTGTGGTGGACCATTGTTGGGGCGAGGGTGTGTCACCTCGGTTAGTGGCCTTGTGTTCCACAAGCCAGACAGCGCCCCCATCTCAACGTCGCTTGCACTGCACAGAGGTCCACAGGAGCTACCATGAGCTCAAGAGAAGATTCCATCGACTCAACAAGGACCATCACAACCTCATAGGTCAGAGTCAACTTGCAGTTGTCAGAAATTTAGGGTGTATATTCGTCTGGAAAACATAGAATACTCAGGGATCTTTGTTTGAATGTCCAACACTTTCTTAAAAACCATAATAAAATGGCCTAGCTACTGTTAGTGCAGATAAATATTATATGAGGTAAAACAAAATCTTACTAATTTATTTGTTATTTTTTTATTATTTAAATAAACATGCTAACTAGAGGCAGTATTTACGATCAAACACATGCACATTTAAAAATATACTGAGATTCAAAACATTCAGAGACAGGTTTCTATAAGTCAGCCGCTTATGGTTTACTGATGCATGAATGTGCGACAACCAAATGTGTTTCATATGAAGAATATTATGGTTTTAAAATATTAATTATGAACACAAAATAGCTTTTACAATAAAAAGAAGATCACAGCTCACACTTTACATTGCTGCCATTGGACAAAGAATTAATGACTGCCTCTTGAAGAAAATTGATCACTACCACCCAATCACCTGACCTAGTTTTCATTCTATAGGAACTCATCAGTGGGGTGTGAAACGCGCAACACAACTTTCTAAAAGAGAAAACCAAGTGTAAAAGACATCTATATTTTAAATTTTAGTATACACTAATTGAAACATTCAATCTTTACAACAGAAATGATCAAGCACATTGGTAGCAAAGATCTGATTTTCTATCTAAAATTATTCAATGTAATTTGGAATTTGGTACTACCATCCCATCAATGTGGAAAAAATAGAGTTTATAATACAAATATTGAAACCCAAACAATTTTCTGTGTCACTATGGATCAATTTCTTTTGATGAGAATGCTGGGTAAAACCATGGAGAGAATGGTAGCTGACAAACTAAATTACTTTTTATAAAACCCAAATCTGATCTTCAACATAAACAGGTTTCAGATTCCATCAGTCCACCTTTCAATGAAAAACCCTGATAGGTCAAGATCAAAGAACACCTAGCCCACTCAAGCAGTCCTTGTTGATTTTAAAAGCTCCCACATTCTTTATGGGTTTATAATTAAATCATTCACCGATATTGTGGAATGTAATAGGGAGAAGCTCTTTATTTAATCAAAAAAGGTTTACCACAATGAGCTCTGTCCAGTGCCACATTATTTAACACTAGCTGGTGTACCCGTTCTTGGCACAGGGAATCTATGAAGTAACTATGTTCTTTTTTAGTATATATAACTAACCACAGGGAAAAGAAAGAAAATCTTAAATTATGTTTGAATATTAATCCCTTATTGGTTTAAATTCTGTTACAAAAAGTTAAAAGTAAGCTAACACATTGTCAAAATAAATATGTATAATCTGAACATGTGCTAAAAGCTGACATTTCTTTTGCTAAGATTATATATGGAAGAAGGTACAGGAAAGGTGGATTTTCTATCCACCTTTCCTGTACTTTCTTCCAAATATAATACAATTACCTCATAAAGCGAAAAGAGGTTTTCTTTATAAAGTTTACATTCAGACAAGGATGTACTGTAGGCCCCCATAGGCCGTGGATATGTTCCAGAAGCAATAATAAAATTGTTGATATGGACTTATTTATATAGTTTATTGTTAAATTTACAAAACACACTAAGATCCTGTGAAGTGTGAGTGGGCGTGGCGGACAGTGACTGACTGGCTGGTCTACACATACTAACAGGTCTTGACTCTTACAAGTCTCTCGAGCAACTTAACCGCTCTTTGCCTCAGGCGAACTGACAGACGCATCGCAGACCCTAGCACCATAGTTGCCTGTCACCGCCACCAAACGCACACGTCACAAGGAATAATTAATTTTCATCGTCTAATTCAATCCGCTATTTTGAATCTACAATATTCAATTTTCATGTTTTGAACTTTTAAAGATATATAATCAAAACTATATAGAATTAGGATTTTCAACAGCTGGTTGAACGCTTTATTTAATTTATTCTTTTACAATATCATGATAACCATGACAATCCCAAACCAAATATGTCAAACAATAAACTTAAAAACAATCTTTGAAACAAAACATAAATCACCTCTAAACTGAGTGCACAAATGAGCACAATCCACATAAAACGCAATATTTGCTTAATAGCAATTGATTGTAAGGTATGTGAAAATTAATTAGGGCCTATTTACAGTGTTACATAAACATAATATAGGAAAAAAGAACATCACGTTTCACCAAAGAGCATAAATGAAATAATAGGTTGTTAGAGAGACAATCAGGTACCTACCAAAATTCAATTTTCTATCACAATAAATATTTGTTTTTTTCTAATTGTTTGTTAAATTTTGAGCCCCTTCTCTCTTTGATCCAATTTTCAAATGAAACATTTTCACTATTTTATGATTATCTGGGGTAGTCTTTGGACATGATTGCAAATATTTTAATTTTCTACTCCTAGAAGTGTTTTTTTTGTATAAGTTTTTGAAATTAATTTATTCATTTACTGCTTTTCCAATTTGATTGTGGATTCAGGCACACGATTTGTCTAAACAGTGCTTGTATGTATTTTGAAATAATAAATTATGTGTTGCAGGAATCACGACAGAGTTGACAAGTGCTCTAGAGAGTTCAGTCCAAGGACAGGCTGTGGACCTAAAAACTACACTAAACAACTGCACCCGAATATTCCCCGAGCTCTTTAGACAGGCTCAGGCCAGGCCAGAGGTAGACTTGACACAAACTACACTTAACAACTGCACCCGAATATTCCCTGAGCTCTTTAGACAGGCTCAGGCCAGGCCAGAGGTAGACTTTATACACAAACTACACTAAACAACTGCACCCAAATATTCCCTGAGCTCTTTAGACAGGCTCAGGCCAGGCCAGAGGTAGGCTAATACACAAACTACACTTAACAACTGCACCCGAATATTTCCTGAGCTCTTTAGACACGCTCAGGCTAGGCCAGAGGTAGGTTAACACACAAACTCCAAGTTGATGGATGACTACGTCTCATTCAAAAATATTGCTCTCCCTCTAGCATGCTCACAAAACCCACAAAAAATTGACAAACTCACTCAAAGATTAATCAAATAATTACAGTTTGAAAATAATTATCCCGTAAAAGCTTGTGTGAATCCAACACTTTCAATTTTGTCTTTTGAATTTTTGCTTTCAAATTCAAGTCAAGTCCAAATTGAATATGATGCGTTGGAAAATTTTCGGATCATATATTTTATGTAGAAATGTTTCAAATAGAATATTAATTTGTTGATGAAAAGATTTTAAATTTTATAATCTTTTTTTTTCAAATCGATTTTTTTACATCCATTACTGTCTCTAGCCTATGGTCAGTTTTTTATTCAAGTCATATGTTTTCCACTACCGGCTGGCTAGGCCTGTCCTAGCTTTATATCTTATAATCTAACTTCAGACAAGACAGGCACAACATCCAGTCCCCTTCCGTTAATTCATCACTTTGAAAGGGTGAACCCACATTTCACCAATGATACATTTTGAATTAAATCCAAAACTAATATTAAGATAAATAATATGTATTTCTAATAATCTAGTTTAATAAAAAAAAGTTGAATAGCTTATTAAATTTATGGCATTCATCAAGTCAAATGTGATTTAATCAATTAAAAATAATACCGGTATTTCCTCTCGGTCAATAACCTGAATATTTTTAAATCATATCGGTGAATATATTTTAATAACAGATTAATTTATCCACAAAAAAAGTTAAATTATTTTAAAATTTTTACTTTTATACTCAAATTTTAATCATATTACACCATCTCCCAAAATCAAGATCAATTTTGATCTGAAATTTAGAATCTTTCAAATTTCAAGGCTCAGAATGTCAATCTGAATATAACAAAGATTTGGATTTAGATTCAAAATTTCAAAGCTTTGCACGGTCTTTATAATACATTTTTGGAGTGAGTTTTAATATAATTTTTCTGTTGAATTTGTATTTTGTTTATAGGTAAGCTATATTATAAGGTTATGTAATTCTTTTTAGGTGTGTAGAGCTGTAACTCATAATCTACACTTCTAATGTAAATTATTGACTGTACTATTTTGAATATTAGTACAACCATATAGAATCCAACACCTTAGCTCGGTTGGTAGCGTGTCTGTCTACTGAGCTGTAGGTCCAGGGTTTGATTCCAGGCATGGCCAAAAAATGTCTCATTGATGAAATGTGGGTTTCCCCTTTCACAGTGGTGAGTTAACGGCCAGGGACTGGATTAGCTATATTATAAGTCATATGAAGCTACGACAGGCCTAGCAAGCCGGTAGTGGAAAATATATTGCTTGGATAAAAAACTGGCATGGTCACAGGATGGAAACGGTAATGGATATAAAAATTATACCCATAGACGATAGGAGCTAGCAGAAGGTTATTTATTGTAAACATTGCCTGAAAGTAACTAATATCAACCTATTCGGAAATAATGATTTATAATACAGTATTACTTATCAAATTGTTACTATTCCCGAATAAGTCGACGTAAGTGACTTTCAGCCATTGTTTGCCACAAAGAACCACTGCTCACTCTCACTACTCACCTACCATAAATGTACTCGGTTATGCAAAACCTTCATCTCCATGACTAAATAATTATCTTTTCCAGACGTCTGAAGAGACAGTTTCTTTGCTGACTGGTATTGATCAGTCCCCGGTGACAAACCTCTGCATGAGTTATGATCTGGACTTTAGAAAGTTGAAGCATCACCTGGCCACAGCTAGCATCAAGACTAGACTACTTCTCCTGCAGGCTCTGAGATGGGTCAGTTGAGTTGATAACTAACTTACTGTACACTGCACTCTTTTAGTTACTGTGGCAAGGGATATGAGTTAACACAGTTCACACTTTGTAATTACTGCCGCTGAACATGGCTGAGACAGAAATTTGATTGCTACCGCCCAATCCCTCGACCTAGTTTTCAATTTATCAAAACGCATTAGGAGGGAGTGTGAAACGCGCAATGCAACTTCCTAAAAGAGGAAACTAATAAACATAAATGGGAGAAAATGTAAATAAATAATAGATAATACACAAATATTATTATTATTATTATTATTGTCATAATCATCATTATTAGGTGTTCTGTCTTACGACACGTACATTCCTTTTGTTATTGAACTTGGACCGCCAATGCACCCTGTCCTGCACCCTGCCTTCAGCTTCCAGGATTTTCTTCTTTCCTTCATGTCATGCAATATTTGAATACTTCTTTATAAGCTCCACTTTCCCTCAACCTTTCCTCATTTTACAGAAGACAGTTCTTCCTAAGGATGTGTCCAATCAAGTTTGCTTTGTGCCAGAGAATCACGTCCAAAATGGTTCTCTTCTCCCCCACTCTTCTTATGAATTCTTCATTTGTCACCCCCTGTTTATCCACCGGATCTTCGCAAGTCTTCTGCAGCACCGCATTTCAAAGCTCTCCAAGTACTTCTTTTCAATCTACCTAAGAGTCCAAGTTTCTGCTCCGTACAGTGAGATATTCCAAATGTAGCATTTCATCAGTTTCTTCCACAGTTCCAAACTCAACTTTACAGTCAGAAGTAACCTCTTCTTGTAGGAAGCTTCCTCAGCCATAGTGATCCTCAACCTAATTTCCTTGGTGCAGTAGGCATCGAATCCTTTGTCAGAAGACCTCCCAGGTACTTGAACTGCTCTATGTTTTCTAACTTCTGCATTCCAATTTTGATTTTCAGCAGCTCTTCAATTTTTGAAATCACCATTACTTTTGACTTCTCAGTGTTGATCTCCAAGTCATATCGTCTCCACTAGCTGGTCCATCATTCCCTGCAACTCTTCATTATTGTTGGCCAGCACTTCTAGATCACCTGGGTATTCTTCTGTGTTGATAATGTGTCCTCCTATCCTGAAATTGTCATGTTGTTGTTTCTCACTGTTCAGTCAGCCCTTGTATCTTTCCTCACGTTGCCGGGACATCCTTATATCCCACCGCGACTAACGTTGCTGGGACACTTTCGCTGACCTTTTTCCTACCCCTACCCACACGTGTCTGAACACAACATCACCCCGAGGCGACACTTCAACGCGACATCAACCAGCTACCCCCGAAGCAAGGGATAACAACGTCCCTCCAGGACTTCCCTGACCAGTTACTCTCTGTACAAGTTGAACAGACTGGGTGATAAACAGTATTCTTCCCTCACTATTTCTATCTCCATCTCTATCATTCAGCCTCACCTTCACTCGCATAAATAGAAACTTGTAAAAGGAATTATTAACATAAGGAACAAATACAAGCTGGACTGTTTTCCTTGTTGTATATTTCCCATTCCCTCCTAATTATTTCTGATATAGTGAAACTTTTGGAATCGGGTGATAACAATTGGTTTCTTCAATTACAGTGGTAAAGTGTGACCTTTGATCCTCTTTTCATTGTAAAATACATAGTCTATTTGTTCTTTTTATTTGTTTCTATTCTTCTTTCGTTTACTTACTAACATATATAGTAGAAAATAATAAAAAATAATTATATATATTTTGTTGTGCTTATGATTTGTTTGTATATTTTGTTTAAAATTCATGAAAAATCATATCATTTGCTTTTATTTATTTGTTCTTGTACACACCATAGTGTTTTGATGAAATGGTACGAGAATGCAAGAATGAAGAACAATGAGAGTGGCTGCCATGATAATAAATAGGTTAGTGATCTGTGTTGTGTTTTATGTAAATTAGAATGTAAATGCTTTGATTTCAAAGTAATAAGTGCTTATTCTATTTATATAACTAAGTCAGCCTCAGAAAATAAAACAGGAACCAGGGGTATAAGTACTCTTGCCAATAGTTTTTTTATCCACTGAAAGGTCAGAGGTGGATTTAATACATTTTTGTAAGAATCTGATCTTTTATTTTGCCTTTGAATTCCAAATCCAAATTTAAATATTAGAAAGCATGGTAAACAAGAGATTAACTTTACCAAATTGGTATGATTCTTTTTTTTTATCAAGTTTGATATTATTTGTGTAATTCATAGAAAATAAATTTAGTGACTAATTGTAATTTTTGTTTATGGCTAATGCAGTAATACATTCAGTTAGATGGTACGTTATGCTTTGGATTCTGGTTAAGTTTGTTCTATAATTAATTTGGACAAAACCACCAATAAACGGCCAAATAGCTTTAAAACAAATTTTAAGGAACAAAATTTAAATTTTGGATCCGATATTTTGTAAAACTCTCAAATACTCTTCAGCATTCAAGGGATTTGAAAATTTGTAATACCCATCCTATGAAAAACCCTTTTTCTATTTCATCTCTAAAAGCTATGAGATTTTTTCATACATTAAGTCATGTGACTTGCAGCTGCCACTTTTGATAGCTATTAAAATCTTACTCTCAATTATTTTATGAAAACCTTTGAAAATAAACATTTATGTTCAAATACATCTTATAAATCATATATTCTGAATGGTATATTGTTCATTGTTATTAGAAACAAAAACGCCACCAGGCTCGGTGAGTCATTAAAATGATGTATAACAATTTATTATAAGAGGTAAGGATTAGAACGGTAACGTAGAATAACTGCCAATATAAATGGGGAAAATGACCTCTAGTGCAGCCAACCAAAATTCATGTTTGATTTTTATAAACAAGATTATATTAACACGAGACTAATTTTTATCACAAACACATTATCCTTGTTCCAAATGGGCACGATAATATCATATCAAAATAGTATGTTTTCTAAATTTAACATAAAAAGTTACCTCTTCACTGTTGGTAATGTACCACTAGAGGTAACAGCTAAACTTTTTTGTTCAAGTTTGTCCAATCACTCCAAGAAAGATCGAAATATCTAACTACCTGGATGTGATCAAAGCACCTGCGTTTCTTCAAAGCCAAAAATACTAAAGCTTATCTAGTTTTTAAAACAAGTTTTGAAATAATTGATAAATATCACATCAATATAAATTAACTAGCACCTGGTAAAGCCAAAAATACTAAAGCTTATCTAGTTTTTAAAACAAGTTTTGAAATAATTAATAAATATCACATCAATATAAATTAACTAGCACCTGGATACTTGTGATACAATAATTATATTTGTTGCTTAGCGCATCACCCGCATTGCCCCGGAGGAGCGTGACATCTTAATGTTAACATACGCTCGACATGATTTGCTGAGCCTACACCCACACTCAGAGCCTACGCTCATGAGTGGGTATTTCTCCCCTACACACTCGGCCACCCCTCACCCCCTTCAGCAGGCGGCTGCGAGACTCGTCAATACCTTGGCCTCCTTACATTGCGGCCGCGACTACCTGTGCAGCGCTGGTTGTGGACTGGTAAAGGTGCTGGTGGCTTGTCTGAGAGGAGACAAAGACATCAAAAAGGACAAAATCACCTCCGACATGATCATTGCCACACTTCAGAAGCTGAGTCTCAGGTGGAAAAACTTCTCAATTGGGGTTTAGGTTTTATAACTCATTTTGTTCTCTTCTAATTCATCCTCTTTTTTTTTTCCCCTTTTCTAATTAATCTGTTATTTTCTAACAGCCTTTCTATCTCATTCTTATGGTATTATATTTAATGTTTATATAATTTATTTATACTTCTTACAAGATGCTAAAACCAATTATACTTCTTTTTTGTACTTAAAAAGTAATAATATAAAGATTAATAAATAATCATAAGAAATGTACAAGTGTTCTACAGCTATTCAAAGCTGACATAAAGTGAAAACATTTTAGGGGTTTTCATCACTAGTCTTGAAGGCTATTAACCCATTCCTTGGCACAGGCATTGAACAACGCCTATGGTTGCCCGAGCATACCCTGGCATGAGTGTGAATCAATGTTAAGTGCAATAAGTAATTGTAATGCCATCTATGAATAAACGACTGAGTTTTTAGCCAGTCTGAATAGTTCATATTGAAGCTGATAGATAGAGCTACCAGTTCAACGCTTTACACTAAATTAATTGCATAAGAAAGTGTGTTTTGGAAGGAATATATCAAAATGGCTGCCATGATGATGCAAAAAATCGGTTATCGGGCCAATGCCGTTATATCTAGAAATACGTGCCAGGAAATGGGTTAAGTGTCCTTTATTCAAACAGGCTACCCAAACATTTGATGCTTAAAATTAGATAACTTTTCACAAATAGTTCAAATTAACTTCCAAAACAAATTCAATTCTGCTTCATATCCTCTTCATTAAGAACAATTATTATTGGAAGGTGCTTTTGGTTAAATTTTTTTTCTCCCCCTCAGGCACAGTCAACGTATCACAATGATTGAGCTAGGTGTAGTGGAATGGTTGGTGCAGAGTTTAAGTGCGGAGTACACAAACATGAGGACTTACACTCTCGAGTACACCACGGCACTCCTTATGAACTTGTGTCTCCATAGGCAGGCCAAGGAACGTTGCGTGCCTCTATCTAAATTAGTATTAAAAGTACTTTCGGGCCTATTAGGCACAGAGCTCACACATGTAAGTTAAAAAATGGTATAGTATATAGAGAACATAATATAACTTTTAATTCTTGAGGCTCAAATTAACTATCTCTAAATTAAATACAAGCATATAGATACAAACATATTTGCACATACACCCAAAGATTATCCAAAGATTAGCCAAAAGTAATTGTCCTAACTAACACTAACCCAGAATAAAAGGAAGACCCACTTAGTGAAAATAAAATGTCTTAGTAAAGACAAACAGTATTGAAACGTGACTTTTTCTATCACTCTGACATTATAGTTGTATTATACTGAATAATTAATGAACCGTCCAATTTTCATAGATATACCTTATCTGTCAGCTAGGAAAGTTATTAGATCACTAAGTCAT
This sequence comes from Timema bartmani, assembly GCA_902151455.1. Lineage (NCBI taxonomy): Eukaryota > Metazoa > Arthropoda > Insecta > Phasmatodea > Timematidae > Timema > Timema bartmani. Next base: position 2,109 of record CABFWB010007153.1, on the reverse strand, counting down.
ACCTCTGGTCATGTGATCTGCAGCTTTCACTTTTGATATATATTATCATTACCTATAAAATAACACTAATAAAATAGTAAAATGTTATCGTTGTTAACCTTACTTATTCTATGGCATTAGGAACTCGAAAATTCATTACCGCTCTTACAAAAGTTTGTCACCCATCCATCCAACATTGTTAGCCACAAAAAAAACTTTCTATAAGGTCCTTCCTATGAAAATTGTACTGTAGAAGGCTTACTAGTATTCTCCCAAGGGCCAGGTGATTAACTTAGTGTTTTGATGCTCTTGTATATTAATGTAGGCAGTCCCGTATGTGAACGGCACGCTGTACAGCCTCCTAGCCAACCCTCTCATCAACCAAGAGGCCAAAAAGATGGGGCTATGCAAAGTGCTGGATCATTACTTACAGGTGGGACAACTACTGCATTTTACTAGATTTACCTTACTGTTTATCAGGCCCTCAAACGGTCCTGAACTTTTATCTGGGACTTCTGGTACTTCAACCAACTGGCCACATGAGGCATTTGTACCAAATGATCTACTACTGTACAAAAGAAAGAATCCCCATAAAGTTCTTAAAGTCGTCACTACAATAAGCCTAATCAACTATCCAAAACTCGGCTCATACTGGAAACTACTTTTCATCATAGCCTGGATTTTTTGCTTCACGAAGAATGTCCAAAGAAGAGATAACTTCAATAGAGAACTTCCAGCATCAATGATCCACATATTGACTGGATCCACTTAGTTCAGAAGAAATCTTTCACTGCATAAATGGAAATGTTACACAGCAACTGAAGCAAACATTTGACACCTAACCCATTTCTTCATGATTTGGAGGTCACCTACAGTTTTTCGAACTACCTAGAGAGCAACAACGCCCTTTCTAATTGACAAATCTTGCACTTCATACAGTTGCTAACTCTCCAGACGCACATACGACTTCATCACTTGAAAGTTTGTATTGTACTCTCCGATCTCTGCTCTAAAATTTGGATAATTCGAGGGATACTTCGAGATCATCAAACTCTCAAGAACGTTATACAAAAGTGCTTACTATTTAAAATAACAAAGAACCCCCGAAGTCAGGTAATAGAGGCCCCTCTGTCTACTCACAAAGTAAAACACTCAAAAACATTCACAGTCACTGGGATAAACTTTGATGGCCCTCTCTCTGTCATGGTAGATATAGTCATCCAAAGTTCTTATATCTTACTCTTTACATGTGCTACTATACAAGCTGGTTGTATTTGGAATTGTGTATAAACATGTCCATGGACAAATCTCTCATGGCACTTCAGGGGTTTTCAGGAAAAAAGCTGTACCCCACACAACACTACAGACAATTTCCAAGCCTTTCATGTAGCATGTAAGGAATTTAACAAACTATGCCAACTCCAAGACACAGCAATGAATCGCAAAGCACAGCATCTCCTTGAAGTTTATTTCACCACAAGGGGCTTGGTGGGGAGGTAAGTGGGACAGGATGGTTATCACTATCAAACACCGGTCTCTGGAAGGTACGAGGAAGAGCCTAAAGGGATGAGGAAGGACTCGACACAGTCTTAGGGAAGGTAGAATCTGGCACTAGCTCCAGACTAATTTCCCAAGACAAAGAAGACCTTGAGACTTTGACACCAGCACATTTCTTAGTAGGGGGAAAACTAAAATTTATAATGAATTTAAAGGAGCCCACTAGAAGGAAAGATCTAATCAAAGAATTTAAGTAGAGACAAAAACTATCCAATGACTTCTGGTATTGATGGACTGGATCTAAAGAGTTTCCATGCTGTCCACATGGAAGAAGGCATTAATTGAGGACATCATACCTAGGTGAGACAATAAGATTAGGACAATGGCCTCTGCACTCCTCTGATGGTCTTAAAATCAGCCGTTTAATCCAACCAGTCATTGCATTGGAGGTTAACCAGGGTGGGGAGGATTTGGGGGATCACCTGCTTTGTATTTAAGATCTCTATTTTGTGACAACAGTGATAAAAAAAAAGTGTTACAGTAAAACCTTGGATTGCGAGCATAATTCGTTTCGTAAACGTATTCGTAATACAAAGCACTCGTATATCAAAGTGAGTTTCCCCCATAAGAAAT
>CABFWB010007152.1:8667-27024 GCA_902151455.1 Timema bartmani | reverse complement strand
CCCTCCACACAAATGTGGGTTCACTTCCTCTAAATTCAACCTTCCCAATTCCTAACCAATTAGAGTAATTAGTACTAAAGTGTATAACCCGAACGGTTAGTAAGACGCGGTGCTATTATTATTATTTTAGTTTCCAGTAATTCTAGGAAAATTAATATCCCGAATTGTCTCAGAACTTCCAGTTTCTGATGTTTTCATTTAAAACACGATTGAAAGCAGGCCATCATTTTAGTGTTCGATTGGGCGTCAAGTGAGTAACATGTATTAATAAGCCTAGCTTCGTTCCTTTTTTATGAATGCTTAATTTGAAGTGATTAGCTATTATTTATTGTTTTGAGTGACTTTCTGTTTATATTGTTTTGTGTCTCAAAATGGATAAGTGATTGAAAATTGGAACTCTTAAGAGAGCTGCAACTAGCATTGAAATTCGACCTGCTGATTCGGCAGCTGCAAGTACTTCTGAAGCAGTCTGATGATTTACAAGCGCAAGAGGACCAAGGTGCAGTGACTGATAGGCCTGTTCTGGTAAGAGATAAAGTTAACACTATTAAAAAACTCAAGGCATCAGTGTTCCTCCAAAGGATATAAAATATTCTGGTGAATACTTGAGATATGGATTTTCATTCATGGGAGATGAAGACTGTCCAAAACCACTGTGCATTGTTTGTGGAGAGATATTGTCTAGTTGTGGCCATTTAGAGACAAAACATCCAATTTTTTAAGCAAAAAGATGTTAGTTTTTTCCTAGCGACTATCAAATGGCCCTAACCTAACTCCTTTAGTGTTATCTGCAAACAAAGTCAATGAGAATGCGGTTCAAGCATCGTACAGAACAAGTTACTGTATTGCTAAAAGCGGTAAAAATCATACAATCGCTGAAAATGTTTATATCTTCTTGTATCAAAAATGCTGTTCAATGTATGTCCGGTGAAGATCATGTCCGGAAAATGAACCATATTCCCTTCTCAAACAAAACAGTTTCTCGGAGAATTAAGAACATGTCTGATGACATTGAATTTACAGTAATTGAAAGAGTAAAAAAGAGTCCCTTCTTTTCAATACAGGTGGATGAAAGCACTGATGTTTCCAATCTGTCAATTTTGCTTGTTATTGCAAGATATTTAAATTATAACGTGCTTGAAGAAAACTTTTACTGTGCTATCCTCTCACTGAAAGATGTACAGGTGAGGACATATTTAATTCCATTCAGGGTTATTTCTGTGAAAAAGAAATATATTGGGCCAATTGCTGTGGTGTTTGCACGGATGGTGGAAAATATATGTCTGGCTGTTATAAAAGATCACATGGTCGCATCAAAGAAGTCACTCCCTGTGTAGCTCGGAGCCATTGCTGTATTCACAAACAAAGCCTAGCGACCAAACCCCTGGCACATTCATTGAAGGAAGTGCTCAATCAATCTGTATAAGTTGTTAATTTTACTAAGGCAAATTCAACAAACTTCAAATATTCAAATCTTTGTGTGAAGAGATGGACAGCCCCATACTACATTACTTTTGCACAAAGACCACTCTTTTGAGTTGAGCTCTACATTTCATGAAAGTGAATGGCTTCAACAGCTTGCGTACTTATCTGATATTTTTTCTGAAATAAATAAAATTAACTTAGGATTACAGAATAGTTTCATAACCATCTTTAAGGTGTCTGACAAAATCGAGTCTATGATCAAGAAATTGGATTTTTGGGATCTTTTATAAAAAAAAGACCAGTGTAAAGTTTTTGAGACACTTCACAGTTGCTTATATGAGAACGAGCTGGACTTGTCAAAGGAAGTAAAAAGTAGTATAATAGCTCACTTAAAAGGTCTTAAGGTGTCGTTCAGACAGTATTTTCCGAAACAAAATTTCTGAAAAAGAAAAATTGATTGAACTTTCGACTGGTTCTTCTTTACAATCCAATTTCAAAAAAAGAAATGTAATTGACTTCTGGGCAGAAGTGAAAGAAGAGTACCAAGAACTTAGTGATAAAGCAATAAAATATTTATTGCCTTTCAAGAACACAGAGCTTGTCAGAAGGGTATATTAAGAATAAATATCGCAATAAGCTTGATGCAGCTCCTGACTTGGGATTATAATTATCCGTCTTCATTTGAACATGATTTAAAAAAAACTCAGCTTGATGAAACAAGCTCATAGGTCACAATAAAATTATTAAGATCCACGTGTTTAAAGACTTGTATATCAAGATGAATAATTGTTATGAACTTTCATCATAAGTTTGTGTGGTTAAAAATTACTTTAATGCTGTTTTTATTTGTTTTGATGTTAGGCTGCTATTATAAAAAAAAATTTAAATGAATTGTAAAATATAAAATCAAAAATAAAAGCCTATAAATGTCATTTATTTGAGAAGTTTAATTATTTAGCTAGCTTAAGAACATTACTACCTAACAAAAACAAACTTTTTACGTGGAGGGATGGGCGGAAGGGAGGTTATGAGAGGAGGGGGTACTCATTAATGAAAAGCCTAATCAAGGGGTACAGGAGAAAAAAAAAGGTTGGGAACCACTTCTCTGTTAGAATGTGTTCATTGGCTTATTAGTTAAAATTTTGACTAATTGGGCAAAAGTGATATGGTCCCGATGTGTTCCAACTAACAGTAATCCATTGTATTTATAAAATTTCCAACAAAAAACAAAAATTGGTTTAATTATTAGAATAATGTTGAGAGTAATTGAGTTTGAATAAGTTTATAAAGTTACAGCTCTTCAATAAGATGCGATAATAACCCTAACCAGAAACATAAAGTTTTAATGAATCCTTGTTAACAACTTCAGAAACAATATAAAATAAACTGCACCTAACAAAGCAGTTCACATTTTAGAGAAGGATGCTTGTGTTTGCAGTTAAAAACATTCATATATTTTATAGGTCATAAAAAACATGACAATAAAAAATATATAAAAAAGCAAAATACGATGAGCAAAGAAATACACTTTAGGTCATATAAACTAATGTAAAAACCGGTTTAGATTATGGACATAGCTTTAACAAATTTAAACAATAGATTTAATATTAACTTAGTAGGCATAAAAAAAGTGTGAGCCTGCAAGCAAGCTATTACCAACCAAGCGGCCACTACCGTTAGCAATTATAGTGCCAACATTTGTGGAGAGAGGGTGTCATTTGGTCAGCACAACAATCTTAGTTTTATAAACTAAAGCTGCTACTTTTTTTTTATTCAAGTTGCTCATTATTTGCCCTTTAGAGACCAAGTTTGACCCAGTTTGAGAACCACTACTTCACAGAAAAACTGTGTAAGCACCGGGGATTGAACCTCTGGATCTGTAGCCAGGAACTCTGACCACTAAACCAAGGTATCCCATGTGTCTAATGGTTGGTTGGTAAAACATGACTAAATGAATGCTGGGAAGTGGAATAACAAACAGTACAAGGGCATACCTAGGCAGTGGCGAGATAAACAAATGTACTTGGCAAGGAGCCAGTTTTAATTGATGTGATACATGATTCTATTTAAAAGCCTGTCTCATCACATGAATAACACATAATTTAGGTAGGTAATACAGCTCCAACAAAGTGACACAAAGTAGTGCAGTAGCCTGGAGTCTTAAGTAGAAAACATTCATGTTGAAAGCATGAAACCAAGGAAACAATTTTATCATGTTTAAAATAAAAAATAAAAATTTAAAAATTGATAAACAATATACTGATCCCAATGTCACCATTGTAAAGTGAAGAAAAGAGAAAACCGCATTTTGATGAGCTTATTGGTTTGAATGTAATCATGAATCTTATTTCCCAGTTTATTGACTGTGAAATGGGCTTTAAGAACACGCATAAATGTCTGCCGAGAATGTTTTATTAAATTGGCAAGATAACATAAACCAATGTTGGTTCTAAAGTCAGCTCAACCGGACAGGACCCAGTACATAAACCAGAAAAGGGCCCAGCGCACAGACCAGACCAGGGCCCAGCGCACAAACCAGAATCATTGGGAAATGTTGCTATCATAATTTTTTTTAAATCATTAACTGTTTTATAGCTATGTTTCCAAAATGTGATTTGTTTTAAGGCCCTTGGCCCTGACAAATACAATTCTAAAACCTATTTTGTGGGATGGAGGGTGGGAGGGTGAAAGGAGTGGCGTGGATTCATAATCGACCAAAGTAACCTTCCGCGCCAACAAGAACCAACGGATCACGGAAACCGTAGATGGCGCTAGCTACCAAACAGGTCTTTGGGAAAAATCGTACATTTAGAAATCTCAGTTTTCTCGAGAACGAGTGAAATTTTTGTGTTAATGTTTTCGATGTTTATTGATTGTTACATTTTCTTATTTTTTGTTATGAAGCCGGCAGTTTTCTATTGAAAAAGGTCAATTATATCGATATTTGATCACTGTTAAAATTATAGAGGAGGTGTGTATATATAAAGTATAACTTAATCAACATGCTTCTATTCTTGAACAAACTGTTTATGAAAATAAAATTGCAAAAAATAAGAATTCTTAAAGATAACCGTTTGTTCCCATGGCTCTGCATTTCTACACCAAATGAAAAGGGCCAATCGCCTTAATATAATTGCTCTTAGCTTCTTGAGCAAAGTGGACTAAATAACAAACCATTTGAGAAGCACAACAAAGTAGATTTAGTTAATTGATAACAATCATGCCTCTTGTTTTATTAGTCAAGAGGGCCACCACAAACAGCGAACTGCTATCAATACAATTTGAAATACCACTAATATTGCACTCTGGCCAAGATTTTAACCACGACCTCCAACTTCCTCTTTAACAACAATTACAGGGTGTTTCGCTCAGGGTCCTGAGTTATCCTTATAACTTTCAAACTCATGGAGGTAATTGGTGTACGAGAAATACTCGGGGATCAAGAGTGAGTGAAACACCCTGTATAACATATCTTAGGCCAGTGGTTTCCAAATCCGAGGTCTCAACCCAAATGTGGGGCACAAGGATGTTTCTGGGAGTCACGAGAAGATCTTGACATTTGTTTAAAAAAAATTTATGAAATATTAGAATTACAAACACTTATTGAACTGGGACATTTTGAATAGTTAGTGCAATATTGACAATTTATAGCAACAGTGTTAGGACAACATATCTGTAACTAATCAAAATTTTGGACCCAGATCAAGGACGAGCTCTGTCTCACTCGAGAAATTGAAAAGGTTCTTTTACTTATCTGCCAACTTAACCTACCTCTGTGAATAAGGATTTTAAAAGTATTGTAATGATCAAGCTTAAAACAAGGAATCACCTAAATCCTCAGAATATTTTGTTTTGTACTATATCCACCAAAATAGCACTACATATTTATGAGCTCACCGACAAAATGAAGCAGCATAACGGTTGTCACTGAAAAACTGTTTTGTCAATTACAAAATTTTGCACATTGAAGTTGCATCTTCCGGAGGAAATATTGTGTAATTTTTTATTTGTAAGATTAAGAAGTTGTTGAAATTGTTACAATTTATTTGATAACATTTATCAATACAAAATAAAATCTCAAAATAACTCTCCCCAAGAATGAAAGAGCAGCCAATATTCTTTTTTGCTCACTTACCGAACTTAGTAACAAAGTGACAATTTTATTAAAAAAATGGTGGGTTACATCTTGTTAAGTTAAAGAGTTATTGAAATTAATTCTGTTTTTATTATTTTATTCAATTAAGTTAATTTAATTAACAATAATGTGGAAATAATAGGCAATTTGAAATTAGGCACCAGGCCGGGAAAATATTTTATTTAGGGTTGAGATCAAAAAGTTTGGGAAACGCTGTCTTAGACACTTCTGCACAATGGGAATTATATCTTATTTTAAATGAAACTGTAAAAATAGTTATAATAGGTCTAATTGCTTTGCAAATGATTTCAATTTCATTCATATCTGGTTTTAGCTAAGAAAGATCTGACATATTTTGATGGCAAAAATGTATATAAGTGGTGACTTTTCTGATGTCAATATTTCTTATTTTTTCAGATTCATACTGAAAAACAAAATCCCTTTTAATAATAGTAGCTTAAGTGTAGGAATTTAATTTTATTTGGAGGGAAAATACATAAGTTTTGTATATTTTTAAAATTCGTCTTATGGCTAGAAAACTTTTTTGATTAAAAATATTTGTTCTATAACAAACATTGTCGGGGACCTGCTCTTATATTTTTATTACTTTATAAAAAATACTACCAAAGTTAAGATTTTAATAATTTATTAGTAAAAACTTCCATAAAGAAAAGTTGTTTTTATAATAGTGGGAATGTCCCCAACAATGTTTACTCTAGAATAACAGTTTTTTAATCAAGAGAGTACAAATAATTTCCAACCAAAGAAATTAAAAGTTTTGAACAATTCCAATCTTGCTTTAACCTCCCCTTAATGCATTGTGTGTACCTGCAGTTTCTGCTTGACCTCGGTGGAGGCCACGGCGCTCTGCTCATGCTTGTCCTTCTTCTTGAGGGCCTCGAGGCGTTCCTTCTCTCGACGCTCTCTCTGCTCCTCCAACTGCTTCTGATGCTCCCAGAACTCCTGGCAACCACAGCCACACTACACACCTAGTTGGTTTGGTCACACGCACATCCATTGGGAGAACAGGGAACCACGGGATAAACTGACTAATCAAGGCCAACCCGAGAGGAATGCAAACCCTTTCCTTTTGAAATTGTTATCAAAAATGTGTTCATGTCAATGTCTAGTGTCTTATCAAGTTTACAACAACTACATGCTACAATTCTTATTATGTAAAGTACATCTTAAATTGCTTCAAGACCCACTTCGGTGGCCACGTGGTCTAAAGCAGTATTCTCGCAGTAGATTGGACTGCTGATCATTGGGAGACCAGGTTTAAATCTTAGTCGGGTTAACTGAGGGGTTTTTATTTCCAAAATCGTTTTTAACTGTGTCTCCACACAAATATACATACACTTCCTCTAAATATAACCTTCCTACTCTCTAAAACCATTAGCGTAATTAGTACATAAGCATATAACCCGAAAGGATAGTTTACCCCACCCCTCCTTTCCTCTGGATTAAGCTTTCAGTTATTATTAATTTCTTTAGCACGTCTTACTACCAGTTCAGGTTATACACATATGTTCTAATTACGCTAATTGAGTTAGAGAGGAGGAAGGATGAATTTATCGGCATTTACGAGTGGGGAAACCATTTAGGAAAAACCACACTCGGTGCACCCGACTGGGATTGAACCACAGTATCCCAGTAATCAGCGGTCTAGTCTATCGCGAGAGTAGCACCTTAGACAATGCAGCCACTGACGTGAGTGATAACATATTAATTGTTGATGTAATAACTCTATAAAGGCCACAATCAAGGCAGTCTGCCACATAGCGAGGGTTATCAGAAATTAACAATTGTGCATTTGTTACTTAACACCTAGGGCTAGTGCTAGTGGGGTTAAGCTTTAACTTTAACCAAAATGTAAATATTAGTCAGTGTGTTAAATTAAAACTAGCAGAAGTACCTGGTGTTGCCCGTGCTAACCACACAATGGGCTACCCCTGACAATGCTTACCGTTTACTTCAAAAAGATTTTTTTTTTTTAAATCTACATTTTATTTCTTTTGGCCCAGTTTTTATTAATTTTAAAAAAAATCAAATATAAATTTTAAAAATAACGGCTTCGAGGTGACCCTGTATTTGTACAGGGACTACTGATTGTTAAATTTCAAACCTCTGTGTGTGATAAATATTAGAGACAAACAGGCTCTTCATTTTATTAATAAAGATGGCTAAGTTAGACACCGACAAAGGTTCAAATAATGTTTGCAAACATTTTAAACCACAGTACATGGAGTGTGTCCCCTTATAAACTGAGGACCATGAGACACATAATCCCCTTAAGTATGTGCTCTGCAAATTAGCCACACAACAATGAATATTTGGCCACAAGTACAAGATAGAGGCTATCTAGGCATGTTAGACATTAGTTCCACACACGGGAAAAAGTGTGAAAATAAGTGATCCAACTTTAAGTTTGAAAATACAACTAAATATGTTGTAATTCATAGCTGGAAAATACTTTTGAAAGTGCATGCTCATTATATCAATTTTCAGAGAAAATATTTTGTGCACCTGTATGAATTATGATTAGCAAAATGGACCAATGAAATTGTTTATAATTATTAATAATTATATCTTATTATTACTGTTCTAAAAATTACATTACATCGATAAAGAACACAATAAAAATCAACAAGCTATTAGTAAACCTATTTCTGAATTGTTATGAATAATGCAATTTTATCAATTGAGTGCTACTGTATCTATAAAATACTTTAGAAGAAACTAAATTAATGACTTTGGGACAAATAATGAAGACAAAATAAATTGTTAAATAATTCTTTTAAATGTTTAAATCTATTTTATAATTTTAGTGAAATTAAAGTTAAACTTATTTTCTTTTTACTAACTATTTGATCAAATTGTGATTGTCATAAAATACATTTATAGTTTTGTGAACATCCCAGCGAAGTGGTTGAGCTGAACCAAAGTGGAGTGCCAAAAAACCTACTTTATATTGTTTCTTATAATTTATATTTTAATAAATTAGTTTGTGCATAAATTTATTGCTTCTCAGGGCTTGGTACAGCTCTCGATTTTTCTAAAATATTCACTAGGATTATCATATTACAGAACTACTCTTATGAAATCTATCCCTTCTGGATGGTGGCCAATAAAGTGATAGTAATAAACACCAAGATAAAAAAAATACGGTCTAACTCTAAAAGATGGTGACAACAGACAAAATTGAAATATCCAAACAGCAGATTAGATATATCATCGTTACTTTTCTAAATAAATATGTTAATTTCTTAATATTCAAGTAAAAATCTATAGTTTGACTTAAATGACTGATTATTATTATCTACAAATATAACATTAAAAAAATAAATCATTGAAAGAAAATATGAATTTGTCCTCTCTAGCAAAATACACAGGGAGGGAAGTAAATGTATCAACTTTACCCCATTTTCGTCTAGCGACTGCTTGATATTTTTGTGGCATAAAAATAGACAAACTATAAAAAATTAATAATACTAATATACTATATTATATATACAAATCTGAAATACTATATTTACATAATATGACCCGCCTCGGTGGTGTAGTTGGCTAACGCGCCAGTCGTGTTGAGCTAGACCATCAAGGACGAGGAGATCGAGGTTCGAATCTCGGTCAGGTGAACTGGGGGCGGTTTTTCCTAAATGGTGTTCTACTCTTCCTCCACGCAAATGCGGGTTCACTTCCTCTAAATTCATCCTTCCCAATTCCTAATACATTAGTGTAATTAGTACTTAAGCGTATAACTCGAACAGGTAGTAAGACACGGTGCTAAATAATAATAATAATAATAATAATAATAATAATAATAATAATAATAATAGTACATAATGTGGGCCTATATGTAAGAAATTTAATTTAATATTAAATTCCATAAATCAAATCAAATATATAAATGTGTGTGTGTGTTATTTTCAAAAAAATATAGCTTTGAAAGGGTTAAAGCAAATAAGTTAAAGAGTTAGCTTACATGAAAAACAATGTTGAAATAAATAATGTTGCAGACATTACCTTGAGGTGTTGGCGGAGTTGTTGCTCATGCTGCTCAGCTAATTGCTGTTGCTGGGCCTGGAAATGTTGCAAGAGGATCTGTTGCTGCAGTTGCTGTTGCTTCTTCAACTGAAACAAAATAGAAACAAAAAGTTACTGATCACACAGGGTCTGGCTTGACCCCAGCACACACAACATGGGCATTGATTGATGTGTAAATGGCTACAGCACAAACAACATGGGCATTGATTGATGTGTAAATGGCTACAGCACAAACAACATGGGTATTGATTGATGTGTAATTGGCTACAGCACAAACAACATGGGCATTGATTGATATGTAAATGGCTACAGCACAAACATGGGCATTGATTGATGTGTAAATGGCTACAGAACAAATAACATGAGTATTGATTGATATGAGATTGGCTACATCACTAACATGGGCATTGATTGATGTGTAATTGGATACATCACAAACAATATGGGCATTGATTTATGTGGGAATGGCTACTGCTCATACCAAACCAAAAATATATTTTTTCTAACCAAGAAGCACTGGGGTGATTCTGGGGGCATAAAAACTCCTCCTAATATGTGATAAATAACAAATTTCCCCATGGTTCCAGTGCATGAGCAGAGCAGGATGACACAGTTTTTAAAATAGAGAAAAGCATGCAACGGTATGTGCTTACTACACCCAATATCACCTATGAGGTAATGAATGGTAGGTCTTATGGAGGAGAGGGGGGATATATTTGCTCCTTCTGTTGCCTAATATTCTCGCTTTCAGAAAGTTATGTTGGAAGCTGGTGTACCGGGGTATGAAGTAGCTACTGGCAAACTGGCCGAACCACCGGTGAGAAACTTGTCCTACATTAATTTAAGGGATGATAGACCACATGAAAACAAGAGGATGACAACAATGTTTTCTAATAATGAGCGTGGTTCTCTCAGAAATGATAACCAGTGTAGTCACTCCTTATGTCCATCAGAAAGTGTTGAGTGACTCCTTCCCTTATCACAACACTTTAGCTGGTTCAAAAAACCTGGGTAATTTGTAGCCTATCCCAGCACATGTTGGCTAGTCAATAGTTTGGGTGAATTAATTAGGGTAATAGTAATTAATTAGGTGTAATAGTAAACGAGACGTACTAATTTAGTGCAAAATCTTACATTTTCTACTATTCCGATTGATCTATGTAGGTTATAGAAATATTCTAGTAAAATGTGAAATTCAATGCCTATGGTGTCTGTGGACTGGCTGGTTTATTCGCATACCAAGTTAAAATGATTATTAATTTTACTAATTATAATTTTTACATTGTATTTTATAGTACACAATATCGACTTGTGTAAATACTTTTGATGTAATCTTGATATTTTATTACTCTATAGCACTCTTTGAACAAAATTCAAAATAAGAAATAATTTATATATATTTAATGTCATTAAATATGGTATCTACATAGGCCTATAATAAGTACAAATTTATATAATGGTCATAAGTGTATTTAATTACTTTTGTTTGTGTTTTTAATCTCTACCGAAATGAAAAAAGTGCAAAAAAATCAACTTTTAGGGTATTACCACGACTCAGTATCGAACCCATGATTATCCTGGAATCTAGCTGCGGCCCGTAGTTTGAGTAACACTGTGTTACATAGCTATCTTCTTAAAATGGGGAAGCATTATTATTATTATTATTATTATTATTACCAAGCTTAAAAATTACTTAATTTAAAGGGAAAATAAATAGACAAGTATTTTGGAATAAGTGCACCCACATTAGCATGGATGTGAGCAAGGCCGTAGTCAAGGGGGGGTTTTGGGCTTTCAAACCCCCCTCGAAATTTTATGAACAAAGTATATATATGGCTTTATTTGTGGTTCAAACAATATTAAAATTAAGGTACAAGTACAAATTAGGGGGCTGAGCTACCATAAAAAGCACTTCAGATAGCTTCTAGAACTGTTTATGATTTTAAAAAAATTTTCTAGTCTCCGTAAATTGGGGGAGGTGCCCACCAAACCCAAACTCCCCCTGAAATTATTGGCTGGCTACGGCCTTGGATGTGAGAATGATAATCCAGTGGGGAAAAATCACATTCAGAAATTAGCCCATCAGTGCAATGGGCAAAGATTCAAACCTCCACTTCCTTGTTTTTTATTTAAATCACCGCGGCTTAGGCCTACTACCTGTTCAGGATATATGCTGTAATGATACTGATTTGGACTGCTCTCATATATTTAAAAAGTCATGGATGAAGGTATTTTTCTTCAATAAATTGTACTATGTATATTAGCCTTTTAAGACTTCATCCATGGAGAATTACGCGCTTTTCAGAAATAATGTAGAAGGATTGCACCATTTAAACTTATTTTTTATTTCACAATTTAACTCTGTAGTATTTACCAAACAAGCAAGAAACGTTAGTTTCCTATACACAATAGGAAGCTAGCTCTTCAAGACACCTGTCGCAGGGACGCTTTCGATTTGTTGGTTTTGACACTGGTCACGAGAGGTCCAAGGAGCAAGGGGTAGGCCATATATAAGCTGTTTGTGCGTAAGAATATATAGAGTTCCCCATCATACCTAAGCACACCTACCCCATCCCTGAAAAGAAAATCCTTTCTACACCCGAGACCCTGCGCAATCACTCACAATCACCTATTCTCACCTCACAGTGTAATTGTATTTAATACTCCTGTATTTCTTACAGCTCATTTCATTGGTTTCTACTCATCAGGTATTTAATTAATCATTCACGAGGTTAAGAGTCACGACAGTGACTCGGTACTCAAACAATAAATCAGCCCTATGTAGGATGACATAGATTGACGATTCTGTCAATTTGGATATTCTTAGTCGCCTCACGCCGGGAATATATAGAGTAGTTACATAAATCTATAGAGTGCCAGCGACATAAACCTAGGGAACGTGTAATATCATGACAGTACATAATTTGTAGCTCAAGTAAAATTTTATAATTTTACATAATATCTTTGTACTGAAGATAAAATCACTTCAATAAATCGTGTGCAACATTAACAGTTGTATTTATTCAAGTAAAATATCGTAATAATTGGCGCTCGATCACAGGGCTATAATAACCAATTATCTCACAATCAATTCAAGAAATGTGTAATTGGCTCCCAATCGCGGGACAATTATATCTCAATAATACCGTAATAATATAATAATTGGCGCTCGATCACGGGGCTATAAATACCAATTATATCTACAAATAAACTGTATCATCATAATGCATATATGATATTGATAATTACTCTAATGAGGTAGGGAAGAAGAAGAAGGAAGCATTTTAAAGGGAATCCAATCATATTTGCATGGAAGAGTCTGAAACCATTTAGGAAAAATACCCTCAGTACACTCGACCGGGATCTTCCCATCCTCAACAGGCCTGTCTAGTGTGTTGTACCTGGTATTTTTTTATTTTTTTATTACCATCAATAGCATGATATTAATAGTTAAGCTCCGTAGAGACTAAGTAGCCCACACAAATCGTGAATAATAATTTACAATAATGAAATTAACATGTAATTTTCCTCGCTCATTCAGGTGCATTTCCTATAATAAACTGCCATCCTCATCCCTACCATATTGTAATAAATATAAAAAACAAACATATTCAACTCTCAATTATGCAGGGTAACAGAGGGCTACTAAACCCCGTTATATCAATTTCCACGGTAAATCTGCAAACCCATCGAAAACTACCAAATACAGTAATTACTTAATTGATAAACGATACGACTCAATCATACATAAATTTATCATAATAACTATTATTGAAAAGTCAATCATCAGTAAAATACCTTTAAACAACTTTTTACCATAAATACAATTATTAGGCTTAAGGCCCAAGATACCAATTTCGAACCAAATCGTTAAAGCTCGTTTGAAAATATCTCCCAAGTTTTTGAAAAAAAATCACTCAACAGTAAACTAGCTCTCAACGATTTTTTTGACCAAAAAAACATATATATGGTGTTATTTGGGAGGTCGATTCGTCTATATATATTTATTTTAATCAAAATCGTTGAGCCATTTTCTAAAAATATGGAATTCAAAAAAATCACTTATACCCTTAATTTGAGGGCTTGGGTCAACAACAAAAAAGTCTGAGGTATGGTCATACCTAGATATAAAGTTTTGAGTTCGAAATGGTTTTAGTATCTTTACATTTTTACGAGACACTAAACTAGCACTAGCAATGGTTCGTGGGTTCGAACCATTATTATTGTTTTGTATTCAATACAAATCAAGTATCATGATTTTGTTTTGATTTCTAAACTTTGAAAATGTGAGGTGTGTTGAGCAACGTGGGGTTTAGCTTGTGACCTTCGACACCAGCTGAGGAGATTTTCCCACTTCACCTGGAAATACAAAGACATGAGACCAACATGACGCTAGTCGTCTATAAATAGCTCGGGGGGTGACGTCATCCGGAGAGGAAACACACTGCTTCCATGTTTACATAACGCGCTAATAATAGAGTTATCTGGTCGAGTAAAAATACAAGAGTTGGTTATCTTATCAGCGGTCCACTATCTGAGTGTAACTTAGCAACTTCATAATGGAAGGTTGATTATACAAGTTTGCTGATTTCTGTGAGCCAAATATATGTGATAGGCCAAGATTCGTTTAAAAACGTGAACTCACCAACATAAGTTTATATCTCTGCAGAGAGATCGGAGGCACCAGCAAGTTCATATCATGTAACAATAATACACAATCTTCTCTAAAAGCTAACTTCAAATGAGCTATATTTCCAGAAGAAAAATGAAGTTCAGTAACAAATAAATTTTAAATGTTAATTGTTTAAGTCCTAGCGCGCAATTAAATTCTGAATATTTCTTAGTCCCATTCAAAACTAAGATTTTTTTAATTCATCATTTATTTGAGGTATTTAGCGTGCACTTTCTGAACCGACTTATTATATCAGCACACGAGAATTTCTACGAACGAGAGCGAAATGGCCTATCAATTTTGCCGGGAAATGTATTTTCACATACATTCCAGGGTTATTTTACATGTCACACTCGACTGGCGGGTTTACGAAGGAAGTTGTGCTACAGATTTTTATCGCAAGAAAAATTCGTTGACTTCTGCTGGGTTTGAACCCACGAACATTAGGGCATGAGGTGAGCACTTTACCCCAAGACTACGGAGGTCAACTCAAATTGAGATTTTCCACTAGTGGGCAGTCTATTTATGTAATTTGATTATTCAATAACAAATAGCCTAATGGCACAACTGATAAATCAACTGAGAAAATGCAATGACATTTTCACAAAAATTATATTGAAATGCTCTAATAGCTACTAAGCTAGCGATATTTTCATTATTTTTAAAATTACTTTTGGTTAAGATTAGTCCCGGTCTGGTCTAGGAGCCCGTTTGATATTTCCGGAATTATTGAAAATACCATTTCTAAGATAAATAAACCTTTCTTCCGTAATTTGTCGTATTTGTTTCGAGAAAGGGTCTTATAGACATTTAACACTGGCATGACAGGAACTGTTATTAACAGTCAAACTGTTAGAAACATTTATTAACAAAATAACACCACACCATTTAATAAAACCTATAAAATGCCGATAGCAAGTACTGTAGTAGAATGTTCATGAATGATCTTACTATGAAAAGTGGAGTGTACTTGTGGAATAAAGATTAGTTGACTTGGAGTTGTTAGTCAGTCAATATTAATTTTTACTTTCTAATAAAGAGAACAAAATTTTGTAATTTACAAATTTCGGCCTCGATATTATGGTGATTTTTTACGTTTTATGTGCCCCACAACACAAACACAATTCTGTCTGTCGGGGTGTTGTTTTGAATTTGATCGGAGCCCTCAAATAAATATTGGTTTAGTGTTAGGTAGATTTTTCCTAATTTACCAAAATCACTAGCGTTACAAACAGGGGCGCCCGCAAGCGGGGGCAAGAGTGTAAATTGCCCCCCTGAGATTCTGAGGCTGTATACATATTAGAAGTAGGCTAATCCCGCCCAAGTGTTCTTAACCATCTCTCAGTGTCCCCAGCCAACAAACAGACAGACAATATAACTAATAGTTAGTAATAAACTAATTACCAGCGCCCGCCACCTGCTGACTTTAGGGTTGATAGTTTGGCGCATGCGCGAGCGATTCCAGCAACATTCGCCATTCAAACCGTCAAGGTTAAGTGTCCACCCACAAATTTGGATAAATTTGGAACATTGTTCTTATGTTGTATCTTATTTTTAGGAGACGAGGATTATCTTAAAAAGAGTCTCTTGAGGCTTCAATTTAATACATTTTCTTGCACCCTCTCCCCTGAAGAAAAATCCTGAGGGCACCCTAGTTCAGAAGAAATAGCTACCCCCTCCCAACACAACCCTCTCCAGCATATTTGCAATCTCACCAGAAAGATATATTTTACAACCAAACAAGCAAAGAGAATACAAACTTCATTGACTACATTATCTTCTCATTTAGACAACAGTGTGTTGAGAAAATGTATATTTGAGCATTTATGCATTTATAAAATATCAATAGTATTAAAAAATAAACTTAGTCAACATGAATTATATAAAATAAGCCAAAATTGCCTAAAAATGACTAGAATCCCTTAAAATGCTTAAAAGACACAAATCAATAAAATATGACCTTAGATTCCAAAATGGCAGAAAAAAAAATTACCTATAAGGTATACAGTTCTACAACAAGGGGATAGTGAGCAGAGTTCATATACTTATGAGTAATGTATTTGACGAACCAGAAAATGATAACATATCATCAACATCTGGGCCCTGATTATGAACATTCAATAACGACAGTTAACTTTTACAAGTAGAAAAGTAGGCAGCAAACGCAACATCTCACAAGTTCCGGCTGCACCTTTGGCAAATGTCCCCTATTCACATTTGAAAAATTACCAATCCTAATTACTGATGTTAATTTTTGGTGTGGAAAACAAATAATATTATTGCCCTCATGAAGGCTGATATAACCGTGAAGCAAAGTTTGAAAAACGCTGTCCTAAGCTCTCATTGCGGCCACATACATCACCTAATCTTCAACTCTTGACTCTCATAAAAACTAAACAGCGTTGTGGACTTGGAAGTGTAAACATATTTTCGGCGTGTTCAGTCAACAATCAAACCCAATATTCAACAAAACAATGCCAATCATCAAGATAATCTTCAGTCGTTTTTTTATGGTGTAATGGGGTGGACTGGATATAAATAGCTTGAGATTTGGATAATGTGTAATGGGGGGGACTGGAGAGAGCTAGCTCAAGATAGGGATAGGTGGCGTACTTTCGTAAGTGCAGCAATGAGCTGTCCAACTAATTCCGTAGAGTAAATAAGGTTGGTTTAGGTCTAACAGTGGGACTATCCGACAGTTATAGGTCAAGCACAATATCACTGTGACTGTCCCTGTCGGTTCTAAGTCAGGCACAATATCGCTGCGACTGTCCCTGTCAGTTCTAAGTCAGGCACAATATCGCTGCGACTGTCCCTGTCGGTTCTAAGTCAGGCACAATATCGCTGCGACTGTCCCTGTCGGTTCTAAGTCAGACACAATATCGCTGCGACTGTCCCTGTCAGTTCTAAGTCAGACACAATATCACTGCGACTGTCCCTGTCGGTTCTAAGTCAGATACAATATCACTGCGACTGTCCCTGTCGGTTCTAAGTCAAGCACAATATCACTGTGACTGTCCCTGTCGGTTCTAAGTCAAGCACAATATCACTGCGACTGTCCCTGTCGGTTCTAAGTCAGGCACAATATCGCTGCGACTGTCCCTGTCGGTTCTAAGCCAGACACAATATCACTGCGACTGTCCCTGTCTGTTCTAAGTCAAGCACAATATCACTGCGACTGTCCCTGTCTGTTCTAAGTCAAGCACAATATCACTGCGACTGTCCCTGTCGGTTCTAAGTCAAGCACAATATCACTGCGACTGTCCCTGTCAGTTCTAAGTCGGGCACAATATCACTGCGACTGTCCCTGTCAGTTCTAAGTCGGGCACAATATCAGTACGACCAACACTGCCAGTTTTAAGTCAGGAATAATAGCAATACGACTATCCACGATTTTAAGTCAAGAGCACTATCAGTGCGATCGACCCCGCTGGTTCTGCTAATCAAGTTGTCTAGACTCTAAAGATACCAGGCGTATGGGTAGTGGGGGGTGTGTCCAACGCTTGATTTAAAAAAATTCAGCAGCCATATTTGTGTGAGGCCAGTTGTACACTTACCGATAATGTCGGTGTCGGCGCCGATAATATCGGTACGTGTACAACCGCCCTTACAATGAATTGAATGGCAAGTGCTCGTCTTGACGTCAGTCCGATAATTTCTTATAGAATGAATAATAATGTTCGCAAACATTAAATGCGTTAGTAAATCAGAGATTCAGTCGTAAGTAATGGCAAAGGAAGGTATTCCACAATTTATGGTGTCATGTATGTAAGACCAGAGGAAGTAAAAAGGCAAAGGAAGATAATGTGTGTCATAGTTAGAGATAGGGTAAAATAGCATTAATTTTCAGTTTTTTTAGCATTAATTATTGGAAATTTAGCGTTTTGTGGCATAATTTAGCATTTTGTAGCAAAGTAAGTAAAAATGTCTTTCGTCAATGTTTTAGGGCCTATACAAAGGATTTATGATAAAATGTATCTATGCATTAATACGAAGGGTATTTTAACCTTCGTTTGCAATTATTTTCATGTGAGAGATTATAATTATAAATAATTTCATAAGGATTGGCGGAAGGGGG
>CABFWB010007151.1:0-27030 GCA_902151455.1 Timema bartmani | reverse complement strand
TGTGCACTTTAAAGTTGCAATGGCGTCGGCTTAAAGGCCGGAAGTGATTTTTGATGGTGTCTGAATTCTCTTAAAGTGTATACAAGTGCACCCCTTATGGCGCACTTTACTAAGGGGCACATACGACTTGCCCTTTATCGCTACAGCTACAGTCAATACAGCTAGCTATACACCAGCTCTTTATGTGTTGTACTATTTAGTGACAATGTGCTGGCCATTAACGACTTTATTAATTAGTTTGATGAAAAATACAATAATTTGTTTGGACCCCTCATGAATCGATCCCAGGACGCTTAGATCGGTGTCGGTATTCTAGAAATCTAGATAACTACTACTGTAGGGGAAATCACCTTAAGTACACCCGACCTAGTTTCGAGTCCCAACCACCCCCACCCCAGGAAAAGCTAATAAGGTCTAACTAACACCTTTGTCTGCATGCCCACGGAAACGTGTGCGTAGTTTGGTAGTAGCAAAGTTTTAAGTACATAGGCATGCGCATCTTTGTTTAGAAAATTTAACTACTTCACCCGTTATTTTCTTAATAGTTGTCTTCATTATTTGAATATGTGAGTTTATCTACCAAATTAAGTATGAAAACATCACTCGCGTGTACGAGGCATTTCAGTCTAATCTTGACTGGTTACACTAATACACTCCAATTTTCACACAACAGGACTTATTGGACAGCTACAAAATATTCATGTGCAAAGTCCTGTGAGCTGAACTGTCAGTTTTTAATAGAAATATATCAATACCTATAAACATCTTTTTAAATAGGTTATCAATTTTGGGCCGCCAAAATAAATGTGTTTGTATTTTCTAAAAGACCCTTCCTATGAAAATTGGACTGAACCATCTCGTAAGCTCCACTTTAGTGTAATCAGTCAAGGTAAGCTTGTACATGTGTCTCAACTCTTTCACAATAAACTCCCATATTCATGGTCATCTAACCTAAACTACTTAAAACATAACTATTGATCACTATCAGATAAATTTAAAAAAATCATTGGACTTTATTCTTTTAGTTTGTAAAAATATATTTATTTAGATAAGATACAGGTGTACATTCTAGAACTATCTAACCAAGGGGATCTACTTAACATGTAATTTCCAAGCACGGCCTCACACTACTGGGCTTGCGAACCAAGGCATAATTGTTCTTTTTTTTTACCACCGCGTCTAACTACCTGTTCAGGTTATACACATATGTGACTACTCTAAAGAGGAAGAAAGCATTTTAGAGGTAATCTACTTGCATAAGTGTGAAAGGAAAGTGAGAAACCATTTGAGGAAAACCACCCACAGTAGACCCGGCCGAGATTTGAACCCTGATCTCCCCATCATCAGCCGGCTGTATCATTCTAGACTAGTCTAGTCTGGTTTGCAGGTGACGGTGATAGGGTGTAGTGTGGTAGATTTTCATACATGGTTCCCCACTTCCCCTCCATGCAAATGCAGATCCATTTCCTTTTTAATCCTATCTTCCTCATTCCTATTCCATAAGTGTTAGTATGCAGATAAACTAGATGTGTTGTCGATGTACTTCAAAATAATCAATGTAAAGTTTAATAATGTAAAAATAAGTTTAAAAAAAATAAAAGCAACATTTAGTGACATAATTTAGAATAAATAGCAAAGTAGTATATTCAGGGCTGGATTAATAAGAAGGGGGACAGCACAAGGGCTATGGTCTCAGGCCCCATTCTTAAAAGGGCCCCTAAAAAACCACACACATTTTTTATTACAATAATTCCATATAAAAGGTTGGAAATTAGTTTTTTTATAAAATAGTTCAAAAGTGTAACAAAGAGATAAGTGTATTATCTTTAAACTCCAAGGTGCATAACCTAAAGATGCCTCACGCCCGGAGACCAGTTGAACCAAAACCAATTACTGGATTTTAAGTTATTTTTAAGGAACCAGAACTAGTACAATAATTCTTAAAATAAATAAAATTTGAACTAGAATTTGAACAGATAAATATTTTTAAATTAAATAAGATTCTTATCGGTTCTTAAAGGTAATTCTTATGAATGGATATTTGGATTAACTTTTAGATACAACTTATTAATTTAGGTCAACATCAATAAAATTTTAACTAGATATAGGTATATTAGTTTTATTTTATAGGTATTAATAATATCAAAAGTGACAGCTAATGATCCCATGATTTGACATATTATGTGAAAGAAGATTTAGTAACTTTTCCTGTCAGATATCCTTTTGTAAGAAAATTGGGTTACACTTTACCTTAGTTTTTAATGTTACAAATTGCATGATTTAACTTTGAACTCAGATTAAAAAACTTCAATCTATGATTTAAAATTCTAAATCAAGGGTGAATGCAAGCGTTCCAAAAAAAAAAGTTTATCTGGCCTAAACATTTTTATATTTTATAATAAGAGCCAGCCAGGGTTTATGGGGCCTGAAGCAATGACATTTCTGGCATCCCTTTCACACAATTTTTTTTTTAAAAACTATGTTTATTTTAAAAAATGTTATAGCTTATTTAAACTGTGACCATAAAAAACAGTTTCCTTCCATTATTCCCCTCTGCCCCCTCCTTCGAGACCCTGTCTATATCAGTAAAACAAGACATTAGCGTATAGCCCGAAAAAACCAATATTATTTTTTTAAGCAGAAATTATTAAATAATTGAAAACTATTATGTCAGAAATATTAATTTGTATTTTGAAGTACCATAATTTTTTGCATATAAAACCTTTGTTTTGATGTTTACATAACTCAGGTTATTTGAGTTATTCATTTAGACCCTATAAAAAAAATCCTGTGTTAGTTAATATCCATGGAAGCAGGTGGATAAAAAAAATCAATCTTGTAGCCAAATTTCTATCTAAATTAATAATAGTTTAAGTTTCAGTGATGTGCAGGGCCAAACAATGTGCTGAAAGAATTAGTGTTGTGTGAATGTAGAAGAGGATAAGGAGAAATATCCAGAAGTAACGATAAAATAACTAGTAGGGTTAACTAGGCTATTGAATAATAATAATAATAATAATAATAATAATAATAATAATAACAATAATAATGCCATTTATTTAACTGGCGAAGTTAAGGCGTTAGTTAGCCTTCTCTTCCACTTAACCAGTGTTGAATACAACATACACTATTACATTTATTGAAAAACAAACTAATTTTAATAAAGGAATGTTTAAATAAGTATAAAAACATTTTTACGCTCATTCATACACTAATTTAAAGCTCAAAGTAGTTTCAAGAACTCAGTTTAGCTTGTTTGACAAGATAAATTGCTTAACTTGAAGGTAATTTTAGATTTTGAGTGACGAGTTATTTATTGTTGTGTGGTTAATGAGAGGAGAAAGATCTCAGGTACATCATAGTTAAAGGATAATATTCAAAGTTTTGAGATGCAATGCACCCAACCCAATAGACCAAAATAATTCAATATAACATATTTACCCGTAAATGAATATTTATATGATAGAAATTAATGTGTAGGGTTAGAATGAAAAATGATGAAGAAAACAGACATTTAATAATAAACAGTCCCCATGGAACCTATTTATTTACTGATAGAGCAAGTAGGCTACCTAGTGAACTATAAAAATTTAATTTAAAATCATTGAAATTATTACTAAAATAAATTAAACCGCAATGTACAGAAAAACAACACTATTTTGCAGTCTTCCAGGGTTGAGTCCCAGATAAGTAGAATATATCCTGCCATTCCATATTATTATAAATATTAGTCTATATAAATATAAACGAAATATGCTTACACATGCAAATTATATTATTAATCTGTGGCCTTTACCAACTACTAAGTCAACTGCTAAAGATAAATTATTAAAAATTAGAAGTTCAAGGTCATAGCATTTATATTTTTTTATATTATAAAAACCACTTGTTTCAAGGTCATTTCCAAGTGAATAGCACAGCAAAAAGAAAACTATCAATGTCATTACCACAATTTTCTAGCTTACATCTGAGAATGCAGATACATGCATGGTTGGTTCTAGTGAGTCTTTATTTTGTCTCTCTGTAAAAAAAAACTTCTTCATTCATCACCAAAGAGAATAATGAGACATAATGCCAATTAGATCTTGCTTTGTGAAATTCTAGAATTAATAGAGTGCTTTCTATTTTGAAATTATTTACAGAAAAATTTTAAATTTCCCAACTGTTGATCCCTACTCTTCAAAAGATCCCAAATTCACAACCCATCAAATAGTGAAAGGACTAAATTTAATGTAGTGCCTAGTTAATAAAGTTGCCTAGTAGAACCGTTGTCACTGCCAACTAATTTTAAGGCTTCTACTATATTAACCTACTAGAGACCAGTAGCCTTAAGAAAGTTACGGTAGGTAATGTTTTAAGTTTTCACTTGATAAAGCCTGGAGTTTTTATGAGCCAAAACTTTTTAGTTTTCCTATGCAATGATGGCGAGTGTCAAAACAAATAATACCTTGTAGCTTGGGAAATCCATCATAACTTTAAAAAAATACAGTTGCCTAGATCCTCGATTTAAGGCCAAATTATCCCTTAAAATTTTACAATTTCCCCGGAGAACTCCCTGGCCCCCCCTATTAATTGGGAGGTGGGGGTTGGGTATTCCATACCCCCTGCTGTTCTCAAAGTTTTCCTTGTTACCTGGGAATTTTTATAATTTCAGAACACCTAGAGTTGGGAAATACACTGTCTCATCCCCCAAAAATATATTTTATGTGACGTCCCTGCATACTAGAGCCCATACTTTTACAGTAGGCCTATAGACACTACCCAAAAAGATATTCATGGTGTATGAGGTACATACTTATACTAGTTAAGCCTAAGAAATATAGCCTATCTTAATAGGACTAGGAGATATAGCCTATTTTGATAGGTCGAGGTTTGAATATAAGCCTGGTATAATGAGATGTTTTCCACATGTGATTATATCCCTGCAATTTTTAAACTAGTGTAAGTGCTTTACTTAAAAAATCACCCCCCTTATCTCTGATTAAACCATTAATACAAAAAGTATTAAACTCAATTAAGTTAATTAAAAAAGAGAAAAATTAATAAATAAAACAATTTATTAAAACATATTTTAGGAAAATTTACAAATTTTAACTAGGCTACACAGTTCACTGTGTAAAACTATGAAATAAGATTATGGTTAGCCTATTATAGTGGAATGAGAATAATATTTACTATTTTGTGAGAGTTTATCAAAAATGTCTAGAAATGAGTACGGTATGGTAGGCTTACAAACTATTTAGAACCTAACTTAGAAAAACAAGAAATGAGTATGGTAGGCTTATATGCTATCTAGTCTTAGAAACTTATAAAAACAATCTATAACTAGCCTATGTTTAACAAGTTTTACTGCACATTAGCGCTACCCAAATCTTCCAGAATTTTTGCAGCCCATTACTGTACAAGAGATGGAATTTAAGGAAAACAACCCCTCAAAACAACATTTTGAGAAAGTTGAAAGGTGAAATGAATGAAGAGGTAAAAATTTAATTTTTTAAAGGCCCTTATGTCATATTAATTATTCTTTTAGAGACTAGAAAAATTGTGCGGTATAGAGATTAAAAATGTTTTTTTTTATTTTCAGGCAGTCAGACTATTAATCCTAGCACAGACCATAAATTTGCTTTGAAGCCTGAATGGGTTTGGAAAATTAGTTCTTCAATTTATTTTCCTACTAAGTTTAAGTTCAAGTTTTTTTTTTACCAAGGTGTTTTGTCTGAATCAATTTATTAGTCAATATTGTTCATTCCTAAGCTTAATTTGTTTTATTATTGTAATTGATTTTAATTTTCATCAGTTTTATGGTTTGTTTAAACTAACTTAGGCCTACTAAATTAATTTATAAAATAATAGACAAAGGGGAAAACACATTTTAAACATTGAGTTCAAATGTTAAACTTTTTTTTTAACTTGCATTTAAATTACCTAAAGGATTTGGTAACAAAAATACTTGCTCCAAATATAATGACGAGGAATTATCTTTGTTGGAATTTAATATTTTAATATTATTTAATCCTCGTAAAATTGTTTTCTTATATCTTTACTATAAATTAGTTTAGTTCATAATATGTTCTTACATCAATTACCAACCCGAAACATTGATTGTATATTCCATTTATTCTGAAAGGTAGGTAGCAATCTAAGCTTGTACATTTACACTTTGGTGTAGTTATAAGATAGGATGTAATCCATCAAGGAATGACCAATACCTTTCAGGATAAACTGAATGTACCTAAAGAATGTAGGTAATCAATAAAGTAATAATTATTAAAAAGTTCAGATTATCTCAGAGTTATAGAGTGGTTCACAGATGGCCTGGGTCCCAAAAAGAATTCAAACAATGTAACTTGGTTTGAAATTGAAAGGCAAGGCAGGCGACACAGTAAATCACGATAAATATTAAGCTCTTTTGGGCAAGAATGCCAAGATTTTATGTATTAATGCTTTATCCAAATGTCTCTGGTAACTTTCTAAAATCAAATATAAGTTGGGTCAAACTCTCATGGGCTTTAGGCTTTAACAAAGGCCATACTGAGGCAGGAAGGGCGGCATTTAAAATATTTCAAGACGGATATATAAGGTAATGGGGTCTATTATGCAAACAATATGTTTAACATTAATCAATAGGGTTAGTTTTTAGTTAATAATATATAAAAGATTATTTAGTAAATTTAAACATGTAGGCCTATTTAATTTATTTTAATTTATTTAAAATATTAAATATGTTATGAATTAATGTACAAAGTAACCCAACCTAGGATCAGTTTGTGTATGCATTTTGGTGGGATTGGCAGAGTAATGTGCAATAGTACCTTCAAACTCAATGAAGAAAGCAAGGGGATGCCTAGGCTTTACAGCCGACAGTGGAACTGTTGAGGATCCAACCAAACTTTGGCTTGATTACTATACATATATACCGTACATTTATTTAGTCTAGTTATGTGTTTGCTAAGTTATCACAATGTACATTGTGGAGAGAAGGGGGCAACCACCATGGCGTGAAACCGGCAAAGATATTTTAGTCGGATCGTAAATTAATTAAGTTGTAGTCTAATCAAACAAATTTTTTTGTTCGTCTTTCCCTTTAAACTTGTGTGTCAAATGTAATTTAAAGCAATGTCTGGTAGTGTTATTTTAAGTGAAAATAAAAAAGTGAAAAATAAATTGTTTGCGTACTAAGTCCCATTAAATGTTTAGATAAAATCTTGTTGGGTGACTTCTCCACAAGCCACTGCCCCCTCAAGTACTAAAAATAAATTTTTTGTTACAGCTATAAGACTCCCTAAGTGGGATGAAATCAGGTGGGGTAAGAATTATTTGAAGTTTAATTTAAAATAAGACCAGTATTATAATATTATCCTTCAGCTTAGCCTAAACACAACTATGTTTAACGCTTGATTACATCATGTAGGCTAGTGTGGACTTAATCTTAGATTTAGGAATAATGTAACTTTTGTTTTTAATGTGAGCTCTTTTAAATGTTAGACTTGCCTTGTCTGTAATAAATTTCCATGGGTCAATATATTTTATTTGACCAACATAATCGCATTGCATCTAAAATTCAAAATTCAAGGTTCGAGAGAAAATGTAAGCTTACAATAGTAGAGACTTGTACATTTGATGAGGCCTATTAAACACATTCAAAATGTAAATAAAAGGTGAGTAAGGTCTAAGTTCCGGCCAAATTCAATTTAAAAACTCACCTCAAATATCTTCAGTAAAATGTTCACATACAAACGGCGCACTCCTAACGATTTCCCCATTGAAGCAAGAAATACTATCGCAAAAACAAACATTAGAAACGGCGTTAGAAATAATGAAAACGACACTGTTACAACTTTCCATAATAACGCCATATTGGCTGAAGCCGCGGTTATTCTCTCAAATTCACCTCCCGCTGGCGAAAACGGGACTACGCGACTGAACGATTGCGAGATGCCACCATATTCAAATACTACTACAGCAGTAGCAGACCATTATTAATTGACTTGATTCCTGAGTTGAATCTAGAGCTACAGATCGCAGCACATACCTCTAGAACAAATAAAATTTCCTAGAGTATGTACATGCACAGTATGAATCAAGTTCAGTATGATCTAATGTGATCTGTGAGCATGATTTTCAAACTTATCAAACAATATCACTTTATCACCTAGGAAAGTATAATTTTAAATAATTAACAAGCAAATTAAACGATGTACATTAACATAAATATGATATATGTTGATTATTTAAACAAAATATTAATAGTTTTCAGAAAATAAAAATGCCTCTATGCTTTATTTAAACAGGAACTAATTTGATTGATTAGTTAATGTTAAATAGGTAGGTTATTATTTTCAAAATGTTGCTATGTTTTATTGAAATTATTGATCACCTGCTCGTTTTGTTAACTTTCAAAGCTTTTCAAGTACCATTTGTGTCTATTTATAATTAATCTGCCTAACCAAATATATTGTATACATAAAATACTAATAAATTAAAAAACCAAGCACAATATAATGAACTCTTGAAAACCCATCATATTTACATTTTTTTTAATGTTGAGCAACAAAAACTAAAACTAGCATGTTACAAACAGTTATATCTGTACTATCCTGCTATTTCACGTTCGCGTTGTGAGAGCAGGCTCACTCCCTGTCTGTACGCTTCACCATCAGAGAAAATAACTGCCTTTGCTGCACCATCTATTGAATGGGAGTGTAGCAGGCTTGGAACTGAAGAAGAATAAAGAGCGCCGTTTTTTAATTAGGCTTAACCCAAAACCTTAAATTGATTTAACAAAATTGACTCATTTTGATTCACTACAAGAAATTGCTCTCCCTTAAAAAGTGTTAGGATATAAAATGTCAGAAAATAAACCCATTTTTAAGTTTTAGAGTTACTTTGTTGTAAAACTCTTTCACGAATATTTTAACATCTGCGTTTTAAACATAACTTTTTTTTTAGCAGAAAGTATATTTGTGATCGCAAAAAGGTGTGTATTGAAAGTTTAAAAAGATTATTTAGGAAACCTAACACAAATTGTGGACTTGAGTTCAGTTTAGTAATAATAAAAATCGTCATTTTCTAATAATAAGATCTGGAGTGTTTTAATGCGCTACTCTCGTATTAAATTGGATTAGAAATTACTTTTTATTAAGGCAAAAATGAAGTGTCCAAGGATTTATTTTAGGATATCTAACTTTGAATACAACATGCTATCACCTAACCATAACTTCCACAATTGTCAACACGATCAACTTGGTCGCAAACGAATGAAAGATTTAAACCTCATCAAAACAATAAAATCGTTTTTCACGGTGCACTCAATATTTAAAAAAAACATGAGTTTCCTTTTGTTTGCACAATTTGTACAAAGGCTTGTTTTAATCCTATTACCTAAGATCTTTGAACGTCATTGGTTTTCCATTTTTGCCACTTCCGAGACTAAAAAGCTAGCGAGTAAACGGCATTCCGTAATACATCAGCTTGGAATACGAAGGAAACAGTTCAAAACTAGCACTCTGTTGTAATCAGTAATCTCTATATTATACTGGATGGAAATAAACATACCCTTTGCAAAGAATCAAAGCGTGACGCTCAAGTTTGTCGTCTGCTTGATTGTTAGGGGATATATTTAACGGTTTCTTTCAATGTTTTTGTGCGAAAACATTTCTCTTGTGAATAAAAGTGTTTTTATTTAAGAATAGTGAAGTATTGTATCACATTTGGCTGAATAAACATTTACGTTAAAGAATATCCCATTCAGTTTTACAGGTAATACTGTACAAACACGAATAAAATCATTAATATATTTAAATATGGAGCTATCATTAGTGTTGTTTACATTATGCCAAGATTACAATATACTTAAAGTTGACTATTAGCTTGTATATTGGTTCCAAAAACCGTATTATATTGAAAGTTTGGTAAATATAATAAAATACGGTATCTTAAAACTTGATTACATGTTTTTGAATGACAAATTTTATGTAGTTGTCTTACATTCAAACGATCATTTAGGTTATAGGTTTGTAGAAAATCATTATATTACCTTTTTTTCGGAGGGGGTGTTATATCTTTTATGTTGTGTTGAGGTTAATTGTCGCTCAACAATTAATTTTATTCATTGTTTTGTTGGTAGACATGTAACGCAAAAATTTTGTTTTCCATTGTTAAAAAAAAATTCTTTGAGGACAACTTGAAATTATTTTTGTTATCATTTTTAAGTTAAAGTAAAATATCTGAGAGAACGTCAGAGAGACAAAAACTAATGACGTGTCGAATATTTGTTATCTNTTTATTCATTGTTTTGTTGGTAGACATGTAACGCAAAAATTTTGTTTTCCATTGTTAAAAAAAAATTCTTTGAGGACAACTTGAAATTATTTTTGTTATCATTTTTAAGTTAAAGTAAAATATCTGAGAGAACGTCAGAGAGACAAAAACTAATGACGTGTCGAATATTTGTTATCTAACGGCATCGACATATAAAAGTTATTAATTTGTTCAATAAACTTTATAAAATTAAACAACCTGTGTCTTTGCTGTCTCAAACTTAATATGTTGCCTTCAGAAATCATATTATGTTGAAAGTTCAATGAATATAATGAAACATGTTGGCTAAAAACTTTATATTTTATTTGTTTAAACAACATACTTTTTGTAGGAGTCCTACGTTCAAACGATAATTTAGGTCATAGGCTTGTATAAATACGGTACCTATCTAATATAGCATGATTTTGTTAAGAATCCCGATCTGGAAGCATTTATTTCATACCAGAATCCTATTATATATTAGTATTTTTGTAGAGTAAACGGTCATTTAGAACAGACGTATACATTCCTTTCTGGATGATATTTTATAAATACTAATATAGGATAGAATTCTGGTACGAGATAAAACCTTCTAAACGAGCATCCTTCAAAACTCATTTTATATATTAGCCTACATTAACATATTTAAAGAAAAAAACTCACAAGTTTTGAGCTTATTAATGGTTTTCACACCTTTTAGTAACACATTTATTTCATTTAACCAATCGCACATTGTTGTAATTCATATATTCAATCAAATTAATGAACGATGTTAAAATGCCACATTGCCTTGTATGTATGTAAGAGAGAAAGAGATACCCAAAATATTTCTCTCTTACACAATGGTATGCAGCAGACGACAGCCGAAAATCTCAGCCACAGATGTACATCGAGATATTTTATAGAAATCAATGTTTTTCTGTAATATCCGTTTCCGTTCGTTCTAAGCTAACCCTATTGAAAATGGCGGATCTAGTAGCTCCTGTTCGCGTTTCACCTTTAATCAAGGTAAGCAGTTCATTTTAATATTTAAAAGTATGTCATTGAGTCAACCATTGCAAGATTTAAATATCAATATATTTATTTTCAAACAAATAGTGCTGATATTTTTATAATATTAAAACTATTCCTGAATCACCCAATTATATCCTCCCACACTTGCAAATTAATTTATCTTTAGAACAAATACATTACCCTGGATACCTCCAGTCAATTCATCACTTAAAGCCGAAACCCTTCTCACTGCGAGAATCAACCCTAAACACCTTGTAACCTGAATAAGCATACCATAAGCTACCAATTAACACTCACCCATTGTAGATAAAATTTAATATTTGTGAATTTATTGCAGATTCTGGAATAGTTTGCTAAGAAGGCAGATTTCTATAGTTTTTTTTTGTCAAATAATAGTAAAAAATATTAATTTTCCACTTTTGATACAGAAATTATCTAAAGCAAATTTCCGATGATTGCAAATTAAGTGGGATATTGTAAACAAATTGTATATAATTATTTTTTTTTAACAAAAGTCATCTTCACAGAAGGACGTGAATATTTAAATAACCTAAGTCAAAAGAACATAATATTGCACCAATATCTTAGTATTTTGATACACAATAGTTAACTTTTATTTTTATATAGCTTACTATCCTAACTTAACTAAACTAAATCTTGCAGGGATAAACAGATATTTTAGGGTTAGTATGAAGGGAGGGTGGAATTCTCTATGTTTTAATGTCAAACTATTAAAAATTTAATTTGTTGTAGCACCTATAGGGGTTAGTATGAAGGGAGGGTGGAATTCTCTATTTTTTAATGTCAAACTATTAGAAATTTAATGTGTTCTAGCACCTATAGGCCTACACACAAGATTCTAACAAAATAAACCTATAATATATAAATCAAGATTTTTCTTGGCGCCCCCAGAGTAAAACACATTTTGGAAAATAGCTCTTCATTAGTTTCAATTATTGGCTAATACAGGCACTAGTGAACATAATGTAGAGTCTGTTCATGATAGGTTTTTCCCTGGATGACAGTTCAAAAATCATGTCTAGGTTTTGGGTTACCAACACTTGTAAAAGATTATTGTTTTGATATAAATGTCAAGTTTTTTAATGTAAACTTAAGTTTTCTCATACTATTTCATTTGTTTTAACAATTTATTTTTACCCATTCTACAATATTTTAAATATAATTACATGTACTTATTCTTCGTTTTGGAATATTATCTATAATGTGTAATTTAGTGCATACATTAATACTTTTTAATACAGGCATCATATTTACTTGGAAAAGAGAAAATACTTGTAATTTTTTTATATATAATAAATGATTTTATGATTATTTTATCGTAATTTGAAATATTTAACTGAATGAAATATTTTTATCCACTGCGTGAGTGCATCATTGTAAAGAACTTGTTTCCTTCATGTTCAATCACATGGTTTGAATTGGTTGGTCTCCATTTTGAAGCTATGTACGTTAGACCTTTAATGAAAGTATTTTGAATAACTTTTTTAACTGGAATAAAACTATAAATAAGCTTTGTGTCCGATCTCAAATAAATATATAAATAATATTTGTCTAAGTTACTGTGGTTAACTATCACATTTATACATTACCATACATTCTCATTACAGTTATCAAAAGTGACAGATGTCAGCTGTTGGCATAGGGACATATTAGGGACTATTTCTAGTAAGTTTTAGAGCTGTCACCCAAGTAAACTAAGCTCGTGAATGTACTTTAGATGAAAGTTAACCACACTGTCAATGTTAGTCAAAACAGTAGACAAAATAAGTTAATCTGTGCCAGACACAAACCATGGAACTATTGTGATATAGTAAATAAATTCCGACTGACGGAAAATTTTAGTTATTTCTGAGACTAGGCCAATACTTCTCCATATTCCATATTATTAACCGATTCCATTGATATTAGCATCTTCACTATCTATCGAGTATAAAAGTTTGATGCAATTAACAATGAATGGAGGTTATGTCTGCTAAAGAAATGTTTTATCAAATCTTCAAATAGCTACTACATTGCAACATTTAATAACTTTAATAGTTTGGACGGGCAAAATACTTGTTTTTAAATATTGCATCCATCATAATATATTTTGGTAAAAATTTTATTCATAACTTTTAAATATTTAAACACAATTAGGATTGAGTTGGCATTTAAAGGACGGTCAAAACTGGGATAACATCAGTAGTACTAATTATTTATCAACTGGTTCTTGAACAGATATGTCTGCTGATTAACTATTGTGTGTTTCAGTTCTCCAGGTGGTCGCTGCTTCTCCTGGGTGTGAGCTATGGTGCAATCCGGTACAGCTCCTTATCTAAAAAGGAAAACGCCATTCGAGAAATAGAAGCCAAACAGAAGGCGATAAGAGAAGTCAAACTTGCACAGGAGAGGGAGAGATTAGCCAAAGGTGAAATTTGTTGATTTTGATCAGCTCATTACTTTGTTTTTATTATTTTACAACTTGCATTGGTGAGCACGCAGCCTAAAGGTCAACCTCGCTGGTCTGGTTTGCCAGTGACGGGGAAGTCTTGAGTTCTAATCGGGGCCATGTTTACTGAGGTTGTTTTAGCATAAATGGTTACCCAGTCCCTCCACACAAATATGGGTGCATTTCCTCTAAATTATGCCTTCCTAACTCCTTCCTCATTAGCGTAGTTCAATTCGGATATCCCACATGGATAATAAGAAGCTTTGCAAACAAAAATTGTTTTAAAGTTGCTGGTTGGTTTTTTAAATGTCACCAGAGAGTTTTGCACTCTTGACTCTAATAGATTTTACTTAAATTTTATGAGGTTAGTCTATATATTTATTTTAAGACTTCTCACAGTGGAACTATTAAATTTTGGGTTGGGTGGCATCTCCTGATAGAAAAACTTAGGCCTAATTAAATCGACGATTGTGGGTAAATAAAATAAAAACATTATGAATAGTAAATAAACACAAGCAGGCCTATAGTTTTATTGAAAATTTGAAAATAAAGGTAACAAAAAGAATGGTTTTGGGTACACCCCAAACAGGTAGTAAGACACTGTGCTAAAAATAAATTAATATTACCTGTAATAGGTGTTGAGAAAAATAAAAACATGTTATTACATGTATAAAAATAGTTAGTGAGGGTAAAAAAATTGTTAGTAACATTACAACCAGGTTTAGTTGTACAAACACAATATTATCTGTCAATCCTCTGAGAATCTTGAAAAACCTCGACTGAAAAGTTAAAATATAAAATTATTAGAGATATCACGATACCTCTTTTACTCGATTTCGATTTTTAAGTTTCAGCTTGATTTTTCGATTC
Organism: Timema bartmani; assembly: GCA_902151455.1. Classification (NCBI taxonomy): domain Eukaryota; kingdom Metazoa; phylum Arthropoda; class Insecta; order Phasmatodea; family Timematidae; genus Timema; species Timema bartmani. The sequence continues at coordinate 12,398 of CABFWB010007151.1, read as the reverse complement.
TGATTCTTGAACTTTTTTTTTGTGCGCATCCAACCAAAAATTAGTTAGGTATTCAACTTTATAACATACCAAAAAACTAAAAAAAAATTCATGGTCTTTTTTTTTTAAATTTTAACAAAGAAAAATATATATTTTATCAAGTTTTAGATCATATAGTCAAAATGATTAGGAATTACACTAGAGTAAATGTGTGCTATTACCTACAAATAAAACCGAATTGAATCAAACATTTCCAAATAAAAAAGGCCTAATAAACAGTTGTTGAAAACACAAGTCTATTCAATTCACCAAATAGGACCATTAAATGAAAGTGCACTGTTTTGACTTAATGACATTGGAAATAAAACTTAAGTACTATACTGGTAGCAATTAAACAAACAAGATAATAATTGTAGATATCAGATAGTAACTATAGACATTATTTAATTATTTTAATTATCATAAGAAAATTAATCAAAGAGTAAAAATATATTTTCTTAGGCCTATAGACTAACATTGTCGCAAATAAAATTGTAAATTTGTGAAACAAAAGAGATTACCTTTGTTAAAGCAGTCATAAACCTTTTTTTATTCTAGATATTTAATGATTGTCATTGCATAGAAAATCTAACATGCCTTATACCCCCCTTCAATGCAAAACTTGGACTTAACCATTACAACACATATTTGCTTGAAGCTTTAGTCTCACAATCTTATAGATATTTATTAAACACACTTAAAGTTTTCAAAACTTAAAATCAAACCAAAAATTCAAATAAACTCGAAATTGATAGAACAAATTGCGGGTTTTATAACAGAAAGAACACATTTTACACTTTACAAAAATTTAAAGTCGTTCGCCATAGTTGATCCAACACGCTTTAGCTTGCCAGAAATTAGTGCAGTAGTTTTGGGAACGATATATCGGGACTATGCTCTAAATCTATTGAATTAAACAAACAAACAAAAACAATTTTTTTTTTTGCTCTTTTTATTAACTACGTCGATTTTTGTTTAATTTTTATTAAACTTGTCTTATTCAAAAAGCTAAAACATTAAAAATTTAAAAGCGACAAAGAATATAATTCTAGGAAAGCAGCCATTTTAATTTAATATAAATATCTTAGCTTTCGATATACACGGTGTGATATATTGATTATTTGTTTGGAATCGATTCATGTATTCTGACAATCTCACTTAACTTTAAAAAATAAAGTGTGTCAAAGTTGTTACGTTTCTACCTCTTGTTACTGTCATAATGTCAGGTCGTATTATATTCAAGAGAATTTATTTTTCATGTAGAACACCTCACAATGTTAGGATCCGATTATATTCAGGCCATTACGGTATATTTACAATTGGCCGGCATTTAAGTGAAATGGCAACTAAACTAATATGAGAGATAATCGATTATAACCTATTCTTAATGTTACTGTTTTGTTTAGTTACCAGTTTTATTGAGGACTAAGAATCGAAGTAGCAAGAATTATTAAGATCGATTCTCGATTCTTTCGATACCAGTAAGAATCGAGGGTATCGAGGAATCAAGTTTGACAGCCCTAAAAATTATAACAATGCTATTTCAAGACCAATTAGGAAAGTTATTTTCTCTCAACAGTTAGAGTAATCAGAGAGTTAAAAATACAAAGAAACTAATAGAAAGACAAATACACCCATCTCTGTTCAAAACTCTTGCTTAACACTGTATTTTAAAGTAAAAGGATTTCTAGGAATTTTCATTGTAATAAATCTTATATTACACTAGCTAAACAAAACAAAAAAAAGCACTATCTTACTGCCTGTTCAGGTTCTATGTATGTACTAACTACGCTTATGAGATAGAGATAAGTATGATTGAATTTAGAGGAAGTGTACCCGCATTTGTGGGATTTAAAAAAAAAAACACCTTCAGTACACCTGACCGAGATTCGAGCCCCGATCTCCCTGTTGTTGGTAGTCTAATCTATTGCAAGAGTGATTCCTTGGGTGAGACCCTGTAGCTAGAAAATGAGTAAAGGAACTGAAAGATTTCCAAGTAAAGCTTGACATGAGAGACCAAAAAAAAATTACTTCAGACCTCCTCTCCCTGTTCCTACTTTGGAAGGAAAGAAAGGTGTCATGAGTCAAACGATGAGTGAAAAAATAGGGCGACTTCACACCCTAGGAAGTTTATAAAAGGAAACCAGTCAACAAGTAGGGGTGTTTCTTGCTCACATTTTTCTTAAAAAATTGCAAGAATATTGGTACAGAAATAGTCTATACCCATTATTCCACATTTTAAAAATAAACACTTGTTTGCTTAGCAATTAAAATGTATATAGAACAAAATATAACATTGAAGGTAAGCTGTAAATAGTTTCCCACTTTCGCTACCACCATCCGGTCACTATTTCTAACTATTTAGAAACGTAGATTCAAATAATTTTAATACTGGCATCCTCACATAAATAGAAATACAATAATGCTGTGACTCCGCATAGCTACACAAACAGATTTTGTGCCAGAGCTGTGGAGTTGGTCTTTAAGTTGAAAGCAGTTTTCGATGTAGTCGAAGTTAGTCAGTCAAAATGTACTGACTGACTCTTGCTTCAAATTAAAAACTTAAGAGTATTATAACAACATATGATAAATATATAATTTTATAAACTCTTTAGGACCAATATTTCTCTTTAAGGAAAACCTCGTTTCACTTTTTGAGGTATTTAGTATATGTATTTGGAAGACTACAGGAAAGGTGTATAGAAAACATATAAAAGAGAACGAATACAATATGGCTTTTACAATTAAAAGAAGAATACAATTCACATTGCTGCCTCTAGACAAAGAGGTAATGCCTGCCTATTGAAGAAAATCAATCGTTACCGCCAAATCTCCTAACCTAGGTTTCATTTGGAACTCATCAGGAGGGAGTGTGAACTGCACAGCACTACTTCCTGAAAAAGAAACCAAAAAACCTTAGGGAGTTAGGTAGCGCATATCACACTCCCTCTTGGTGAGTTCCGGTAGAATCATTGGCATAACACCCAGGCCCGCCGAGGGCCCAATGGTATAAAGGGGCCTGCGAAAGGGATCTTTAAATTACTATAAATTTTGTGAAAATAATTGTAATCAAATAACTTAGGTCCTGGGTGACCTGGTGGTCTAGGGGTAAGGTGTCGGACTTCTGTGCTGGGGGTCCGGGGTTCAATCCTAGGCCCTGGCACAGATTTATCTGATCGCCAAACCCTTCCTTCATCTCTGATAAGACGTGTATTAATCACAACTTGTGAATGTGTGGAATGCTAGACCTCCATCGTGGTTCGGATTCCACGTTAAACTGTAGGTCCTCCATTTAATTTTACAATTACCCTACCATTACACATTAGCGTAAGTGCGTACAACCCGAACGGGTGGTAAGACACATTGATGATGATGATGATGATGATGATGATGATGATGATGATAACAACTTAGGTCCTGATTATTGACAATTTAGATGGTTGAATATTTTTCATTGTTCTTAATTTCATTTTAAAAATCATATTGTGTGTGTTCCCTTTTACATGTTTTTTCGTCGCCTGTTTTCTAGTCACCTTACCTGTACCTTCTTCCAAGTGCAAATACAATAGGACCATTATTTTTAATTTTGATTGACAAATTTATCCAAATATAATTTCATAATCCCAATTAAACTTCCCATGAAGTGCTCTATACCTGAGCATTTTACTGCAGGAAACTTGTTATTACCATACATTAGCCATTTTTGAAGGAGTTAGAGTCAAGTGTCAGTAGAAAACTAGAGGGGTACGAGTCGAAGGCTTTATGTACCGACTCCACAATCCGGCTTTGTGCCACGGTTTAAAACTTCCTTTAGCCATTTTTGAAGCTGATGGAAGTAATCGTTTGAACTGGTACTCGAATTCTCTTCTAAGGATGTTCACTGATTTTTTTTAATAGTATAAACACTTTAGAACTTATAAAGATATTATTTGTTAACTAAAATTTAAACTTCAAACATCACCCACTGCTCATTTTTATCTATATGTTAGTCATTGTAACCTTAATGTTTTAAACACAGTACATCACTAACTACATTGGTATTGTAATTTTAAGGCCAATTGCTGTGTTTGTTCCAAATTTATTTATTTTCCGTATTATGTAGACCTGTGTAGAAATGGCATTTTGACTTTGGGAAATAATTTCCTGCAAGAACAGTAAAAATGAAAAATAATTTAAAAATCCCCACATCTTGAGATCAAAAGAGTATGAATAGAAATGTATGAGTGAGCTTTGAAAAAAAAACCTTCCCCTTGATATTCACTGCAATTGGCCTAGAACCAGACTAGTAATTGGCACAAAAAGTTTGCTGAAAAGAATGGCATCATGAGGCAAAACAGAAGATACTCTATCGGCACACATCGTTAATTCCATAAAGTCTTAAATCAATGGCGAGATATATGAAATATTACATTTCAAGAAGGTGCAATTAAATTGTTATATTAATACATATAAAATAAATGACCAGGTTAATTTAATACCTAATGACCTAAATAAACCATAAAGCATAATATGTTAAAAGCAAAAGATTTATATACTGTTAGTTTCATGGTTAAAATTCTCACCATAAGAGTTCGCTATCACCCAGAAATTGTGTTTAAGACTTGAGTTTCTTTCCTGGCTATTGTGGATACACCACACGTCTAATAAGATCAACCAAGGTTTGTTTTAGTGAACAGAGTAGAGGGTAAAAATTCATGTTTTGACTAATTTAATACACTGATAACACATTAAAACGGAATCTTAACTACTCTGAATTAATAAAAGTGGGTCATATTTTTTGGTTCATGAGAGTGGTAAAAACGGATGTCTCACCTGATCCAATACATCAAGTTAATTCTTATATTTTAGCTACTAAACCTCTCGCTCAAGATGACGATTCTTAGTTTTCCCTTAGTGGCACCAGCGTAATGTAGAAAATAGTCACTAAAAGACTCACCAAAAGTGTGTGTTTAAGGTGTATTTCATCCATCATTTTATTTTTATAAAGTCACTTAGAATTATTTAACACTAAAAATATGTTTTCCTGTTTATAATCTTTTTTTTCTCTCTCTCTCTCTCTACTTGCAGAAGAGTTGGCAGAGCTGGCGAGAGCAGCCGGTGTTGAACCATTGCCGTGAAACTCTGCCCATAATATGTTAATTTAGTGATAGCTCACATCGTTGTATAGAAAAACCTTATCCAAGTGTACATGTTAAATAAATTTTATTGTTCTATATTGTGTTGTGAAGGTGTTCATTTTTATGATAATTAAAGTACAATTTTTCTTGTAAGGCTTTGAATATCCTTTGAGATTTTAGAAAGTCTTAAATTGAATTTGAATAAAACTTCAACAAGTCTGAAGTTATTTCTTATATGCAGTTTTAAATATATTTTTATTTGTTTAAATATTGTTTGCTGAATGTCTGAATGTTTGGTAACATTTTTACCAATCCTTTTTGCTCACAAATAGTCGAAACATTCACTATGTACATTCTATCTAGCAAAAAATGTCTGGTAAAAATCTTTTTATCATCATCATCATCATCATCAACTGTTTCCAACCTGTGGCCGGGTCAGTTTAGTAAAATATCTTCTTCCATCCTTCCACAATTCTTTTTCTTTGATCATTAATACAATACCGGTAATAACTTTTAGTTATAATATTTTTTTTAATGTAAAATCTATTTCAATTAACTCTGAATCTGAATTGCCCAAAGATTGCTTGCTTAATCTTTTTGTTTTTTGACCACCATGTTGTATTACCCACACAGTCTAAACGCCTGCTAACCACACAAATTGGGTAAGAAGAAAGGTAGAATTTAAAGGAAATATACTTTAATTTTTGTAAAGGAGAATAGAAAAACACTTTCCATACACTTGACTGAGATTCAAACCCTGACCTCCCTGTCACCAGCAAAGCAGATGAACCTTACATTTAATCTCTTGTCTCCTGATGCAGGTATCATCATCAGGTGTAACTCTGCCTATTGGTAGGTCAGTTAAGATATTCCTAAAATTCTCTTGATCTTGGACCAGTATTTGTGTTTTCGAATCTTCCTCCAACCTTGATGAATCCAACATCTGTTATCTCCTTTCTCATCCAATGTCCCAGTAAATTCTTCTATCGTTCCTTGATTTATTTTTTTATCGTTTGTCTCTTTTCTCCAATTCTTCTCAGCGCTTCCTCGCTTTCGGGCATAGCTGCCACTGTGGATGTACTGCGGGAAAATTAATATATGCTTCTACAAAATGTATCCCATGGCTACTCGGTGTTCTTCCCCACCTGGAAGAGAAGTAAACAATTATGTTCGCCCATAAAGTTGCTTAACTTTTGAACACCCTGTATTGGAGGTATTATTTCTTCATTTTTTTTACTCTGGTACTTTAGGACATTTTAAATGTGTATAAAGGTATACCTTTAAAATATCAAGCCATAAGCCTGGTCATAGAATTTCCTTTTATATTGTCACATTTACAGTTCTCTATGTTTTAGTTAATATTTAGATCCCATTTCCACAAGTGTACTGTATCTAGCAGCGCTGTTGGTCAATACATTGTTTTAAATGGTCGTGTTTCTACGGGCGGTAGAAATACGCGTGAATCTTTCGAGGGAGACACGTGTTGTGCTAGGCTAACCATTACAGGATTAACTTATATATTATGCTACTAATCCTTTGAGAGTTTAGATGTGGAGTTGTTTATTGTTGAGTTAGAAATACTACCGGCTCTTTGGGATTCAAGATTATTATGTAATAACTTACTAAAGTATTCTACTGACATGCAAAAACACTTGGAAAATGTGTTTTCGTCTTTGAGGGCGTTGCATTAGGTATGTAAACACATTTTTGGCTATTTTGGACCCCCTCCATAGTGAATACTTGAATAATTGCTATAGTTATATAAAAAAAACTCTAAACCACTTTTAATCTAATGACAAGGTTCCTAAATTCACATCTCAACACTTAAGAAAATTATGTGTTAATTTGGGATCGCCGTGTTATTGCGCCATTTTTGCTTGTTTCTCTCGGTCTTACGTAAGCATTGTTCTGACACCACCTTACCCTCTGTCAGCAAAAATAAGCAAAGCTCAAATCTCGCCTCCTAAGGTGCTTACATAATACTTGAACGCCTCCTTTCCTTATTTAGTAAATGATTCTACTGACATAATAAAATACTTGGAAAATGTGTTTTCGTCTTTCTTTAGTTAAATGATTCCACTGATGTGTGAAATTACTTGTAAAATGTATTTTCATCTTTCCTTATTTGAAAGCAAAGGGTGAACCTAGTACCAATGACGCCATATTTTAAATAAATTATGTTGCATCGTAAAATAAATGCAAGTAGTTTGTCCTTGAACTGCGTTTTATTGTTGAAATCTTAGAAGAAAACATGGATTATTGGCAGCGGGATAACCGCACTGCTACGTGTGTTAAACAAGTTAGTGAAATGAGCCCTTAAGATTTTATTTAAATTATAAGGGTAGGGTGGAAGAGGATCCAAATGACCTGTTTACCTCCCCTGAATGAACTACTTTTGTTATAGTAGGATTATGTTAGGAAGGACCTTTTTGAATATCAAACATTCTTTTGTGGTCAGCATTGATATTATTTTACTATAATATTAGTATGTCTTCATAGGTGTTGATATTATCCATCAAAAGTAATTTTTGTAACTCTCAAAAATGTTACTACTCAAATCAAACTAATAATAGGCACTGTATGGGTTGATGCATACTATCCTGGTTGTGACATAATCTTGAAACACAAAAGTAAAGGTCATTGTTGAAATAAGATGATAAACGTTACTTATTGATATCCACAACCTATAAACTTAGGAATCTGTGTCAGAATAGGATAGTTGTATTGTAAGATGTTAAAATTTATATTAAAACACCAAGAAATACATAACTATAATTTTTTCTGATAGGCGTCACAGGAGGGGCAATTGTCTCCCCTGTAGTGATGGCTCGAACCAGCTTGTTGAGGCGAGCTAGCTCACATAAGCTCGCTCACTCAAAAAGAGTCGTTCATATGAGTCATATCGGTCACCGCATGGCTGGTTCGCTCCCAATCCCTTCACCCCTTCCCCTCCCTTGCTTGTGAGCGACCGCTAAATAGTTCTCACAATTCCCGTTCCGAGCGTGCAAATCTGTCCCTTTCAATTTATGAACGAATTAATATTTATGTGTAATTTTTCCGAAGCTTATTGCGTTTGGTTTCTTTAATTTTATTACTAACGCATACTACTTATAATAACTAACCTTAGCATATAGCCTTTAGTGTCTAATTCACAGAATTTTGTCTATTGATGTTAAGAAAAATAGTTTAATATTGTAGGCAGTGCTGCTATCTAGTAACGATAGTAAGCATTTATAGTTGATTTTTTCGTAGTAAAGAACGTCAGAAGAGTCCTGAATGACAAACACTCCCAACTCTTTCTAATGTAGTTTGTAATGGCGGCGTGAAGCGAGAGTCGTTCGTTCACAGCTCTCGTTCAAGAGTCGTTCAATTTGAATGATTCGCTCACGAGTGACCCATCACTACTCCCCTGAGATTCTGAGGTTATAAGAATATTAGAAATAGTGTGATCCCGCCCAACAGTGTTCTTAACTAGCGCCCAAATCCGCCTCGGTGGCGTAGTTAGCTAACGCGCTAGTTTCATGTTGAGCCAGACAGCCGAGGATGGGAAGATCGAGGTTCAAATCTTGGTCGGGTGAACTGGGTTTTTTTCCTAAATGGTTTTCCACTCTCCTTCCATGCAAATGTGGATTCACTTCCTCTAAATTCATCCATTCCAACTCCTAGTCCATTAGCAGTACTTAAGCGTATAAACCAAACGGGTAGTAAGACGAGGTGTTAAAAAAAAGCGCTCAAACAGTGCCCCCAGCCAACAAACAGTGTTTTATAGAATATAACTAAAAGAACTAATTACTAGCGCCTGCCACCCCCTGCTGATAGTTGATAGTTTAGCGCATGCGCGAGCAATTCCAACAGGATTCGCTATTCAAGGTCAAGTGTTCACCCAAGAATTTGGATAAATTTTAACATCTTTTTTTTTATGTTGTATCTTATCTTCAGGAGACAAGGATTGCTTTAAAAAGCGTATTTTGTGGCTTCAATCTAATACATTTTCCCAGGGGTGGACCCACCAGTTCCCCGGTTTGCTCCACCTGGAGAAAAATCATACGGGCGCCCTTGATAGGCGATGAAGGAAAACGAAACAAGTGGGTTCAATCTGTAACACAAAGAACTAAGTAATAAAGAAAAGTCATGTTGCTTATAAACATTATTGAAACAATAAAAAAGATACAATAATTGTATCTGTTTATAAAAATATAATTATTATTTAATTTTCATGTGATCTCTGAGGTCTTTTCGTTTCCATTTACTGTCGTAGTTTTTCTATCGTTATCGATGTTTGTAGTTCCCAATTGCAGTAAATGTAAAACTGATTTATCATTAAATGAACAGCTGAATTTGAATTTTATAAATTCCATTGTTGAAAAAAGTGCTTCCACAAAGGTAGGCCTATGTGCTCCCGATCATTAAGCAAATCTTAAGTCCAAAATCCCTCAATTTCAGATAGCGCTCTCTTGATAATTTTTTTAAAATCTTCTCCTTTTTTTATTCTGCCAGTATTAAAAGGGGGGGGTAACTAGGCTTACGCTCGAGCTTTGCGACTGGAGCTTCAAGGGTGAAAATCAAAATCTGTAACCCACAGGAGGGCCGCACAAAATCGTTTCGTGGGCTGCATCTTAGACAGCTCTGATTTATAAAATACAATATCAGTAGTATAAAAAATATAACTATTCAATTTAAATGTCTACAATTTTTTTTAAAAAAAAAGTTTAAAATTGACTTAAAAAGGACGTACTAAACCATAAAATATGACCTAAAAATCTAAAATCACGAAAAATGACCTATAAAAAACCTTTCAACGACCAGAGAATCATGAACGTTATTTATGTACACATGAGCATTCCCTGTGATGTACCAAAAAATTAAAAGATGATAATGTCATCCAAACTTGGGCCCTGTTTATAGCAGCGACAAGTAGTTCTGAGTTAAAACTAGGTCGGATGTACTGAGGTTTACCCCTAATAGTCTTCTACGTATTTCACGCAAATGTGAGTATATTTCCTCTAAATTCTACCTTCCCGAATAAACTGCATTAGTGTAAATATGTGGATAAAATCGACGGCTAGTAAAATGTTCATAAAACGTCATTTGTCAAGAGTATACGTCTTGTAGGGATCGTACTTTTAATATATTTTCATTTGTCAGAAAATAGCAAATTAATGTAAATGGATAATTGTAATAAGCTGGTCCAATGTTGATCTCATTAAACGCAGTTGCAATTAAATTGATGTTCCTTTCTATATCATTCATAGCTGTATGGAAACTTGACTACCTTCAACTTCATGGGATGCGTAGTCTAGGAGTAATGCACCTATTCATTGAACGTATTTGGGTACACTTACCTACCAATAGATGGCAGCTCTTTACAAAAAAAAACCTGTAGAAACGCATCGAGCGAATTCAAGGCATCGACACAGTTAGCCTAACTGAGTTGGGATAAATAGTGCATGTCTGCACCATTTATGCCCAAGCCCAACGTTGCCAAATTGTAGATGCTGCAAATGGAAATGTGCCACTTGTGTGCCTAACCAAGGACTTTATGAATGAAAAGGTCGGCTTGTTCAAAGGCGGAAATTTTTCAAACGCCTGCTTGAAGGATGAATGACGTGTTCGAAAATTGCATGTTTCCTGTCGGCCGCAAGTTTCGCTCAGTGCCCAAATCAATATGGCGAACAAAGTTTTTGAAGCGTTTCCTTGTATAACTCGGCTTCGGTCTTGCCATGTGGTTCAAATCTAGAGCACAGAACTGGGGCTAAACTTGTTTTATTTAAATTACGAAGAGTATACGATTACGGTATGGATTTCGTATTAGATAAAAATGAAAAGATGGTTGTCAAGGCTAGAATTTTATTTTTAAAACTTGTAGCACATTTTTAAGTGGAAAAAATAATTCAGAACACCCATCCCGACGTCCTAGTCTCCTAGACAAACTATGGTCCGTAAGCGGCCGTTTATAAGCTTACTTGAGAGTTGGGTATCATTATAATTATAGGGATAGCCCCAGTGGCGTCACTAGGGGGTGCGAACCGCACCGGGTGGCACAATCAGGGGGGTGACACCAAAGTGTCTATTCAAATTTTGTGTAGTGTGACAGCAGAAATGTACTATTTAAAAAAAATCCTGTTGTCAGCAAAACCACAAAAACAGTTTTCGTAAACACAGCTTATATGTACTCTGTATCAATATAACTACAACGACAACCCTATGCTAATTTACTTTTTAACCTCCTAATGCGCATGCGCTCAGGTAAGTTGTCTTTATTACCCAATTACAATGACGCTTCGAATTTCGACTGCATGCGCTACAAGCACACGCTGTTTTTGTTGCTGCTGGTGTTTTACAATCGTTAACTTTAACAAATTTTCTGGAATTCTAGCTACAATATTCGGAGTATATTGCAATATGTATTTGTCTACAACCTCTACATTATTTGGGCCGTTTTTGATTATGCAAACCTAATCCATTAATGTATTTCATGTAACGGTAAAGATTAACACGTAAAAATTAACATAATTTTGATGTTCTTAAACTTTTTTACTTCGAATTGTATTGTTTTACTACTGAATTTTCACTTTACCACATTAAACTATGTAAAAGTATGTATTTTTTGGTTATGCATATGCTATTGTAATTTAAAGATGTAATAATTTTAATTTTGCGAGTTGTTTATGTCATTACTATTGTCATTACTTTCCATGATATACGGGAATTACTATTTACGAGTAACATTAGTACAAAAAAAAAACACCTGAGGATTCTGTATGGTCTGGTACGGCAGGAGGTCCATGGGGGTGACGCCATGAGCTACCGCGCCGGGTGACACCAGCCCTAGGTACGCCACTGGGTAGCCTGTAACTTCATTTTCTTCCCCCTCGTAAAGCAACGTTTATTTAAAATAGCCTCCCGCCTGTCCAACACAATATAAAAAGGTATGACCGGAACTACGATGTGTTTTTACCCATAGCCATCTGCCCGCAACCAACAAGCTACAGCTCGGCACAACCTTTAAACTGACACTTCAATCTAGAGTGGCATGTGATGTTATGTTGTTTAATATTTTATTTTTAAAAATAAGCGCTTGTACACTTCTAGCTTTGTGAATCGAACCACTCGATCTTACAAAGTTTGCGTTCTAGTGTAACTTATCTCTCAGCTCTGATTCAAGAGTGAGGAAAGCAAGGCAGTAGCCAGCCAATAATTTCAGGGGGGGTTTGGTGGGCCCATCCCCCAATTTACGGAGGCTAGAAAAAATTCTAAATAAAA
>CABFWB010007150.1:9842-23598 GCA_902151455.1 Timema bartmani | reverse complement strand
AAAAAAAAAGAAGAAGCGTGAGTCTAGTGCGCGCGCATCGCGCCGAGGAGTGAGTATAAACACTGACAAGATGAAACAGAGAAAGCTCTGTCGAGTTCGATATTCGGTGTATGGTCGAGGGTAAATATAGCTTTAACAACATTATTCAAGCCCGCATTTGGTGGGCACGCGGACTAAACGTCGGGCTCACCTAGTGAGAAAGTGGTTTTCCCGATGCCGTCTGTAAACAATTTTACCGACCGGGCTGAAACTTGGTGGCTAGGGTTTCCATACGGTTTCCTCAGGGGGCTTTTGAAATCATATATCAAACCCGAAAATTATGGGTAGTTTACTTAAGAGAATAAAAGAAATAATTAATATAAATTCTCTCGATATTCGCTCTAACAATTTTGATCTTATTTTTGTATCCAGGTATTGTTTAACGCTTAAAACAAAATGGCAATTCTCATTTTCCCATGAAAATGACTTTAAGGGCACTTTATATATGCAATAATTTCCAATTTTGATCAAATCTCCGCAACTATTTGAGATACGAAATGCCTTATCTTTGTAAAGTTGTAGTAGGCCTACTATTACAAATTTAAATATTTTATTTGCAATATATTTTTTTATAGAACCAACATTTTCTAAGATATAGGCACATTTATATTTTAATGGTGCTCTTTAACAATTTATTGAAGTTGAATACTATGATCTTTGGTGCATAGAGATGTTCCTTTTCTCTCAATGTTTCTGTAAGAGTGTATATTATTTCCTTCCACAATCTTGAGTTTTTAGTCAATGTCTCTATATCAAGATAAAATAAAGAGAAAGTTTGTCTGCAGCTTACCATTTGTTTCTAAATGGTTTCCTAGCCTCCATCCCGAAAAATGATGGTACATTTCCTCTTACGCTCTTTATTATTCACCCCCACCCTACTAATGGAATTTAATACAGATAGCCCGGATGGGTAGTAAGATGTATATAAAAAAAGGATAATTACAATCTACACGGGTGGTAACACGAATAAAGGCATCAGTCTCATCTTATCTGGGTTTGCTGATGACAGAGAGGTCTTGGTTCAAATCCCGACTCAGCAAATATAGTTTTTGTTTTTAAACGGTTTACCACTCTCCGAGGACATACAGTAGCCCCATGGCTTCTTTGGTGCTGACTGACAGCTGACGGCTTTGAAAAGCTACCAGACCAAATTATGTATCCCTACGCCGAACCATATGATCTGCAAAAAACATGTGTTTAGCAGCTGTCACTTCTGACAGTCAACATTTAGGTATATACCTAACTGTTGACTGTCAGAAGTCAGCTGTGAACTGTCAGTCAGCACCAAAGAAGCCATGGGGCTACTGTAGTGTCAGGCACACTAGCTGTGCGGCCAGCAACCCTGTCAGTTCTGTGCCTCAGTGTCGGTATTGTTGACGTAGCTGTGTCCTTGTTAATGGAGGTAATGAAGCTGCAGAGGACTTCCGTACCAAGCAATGGTGGGCACACCCACAGCTTGTAGACAGCGCCCACCATAGAGTGACGTCATCTCGTTTAACCCGACACACGCCCGTGACATGGACTTACCGCACATCAGCCAAGAGGACACATTGTTCTATTCACCAGTCACCATGTCTCTTACTACCCATCCGTTCTGTCCGTATGTTGACAGTGATGGGGTAGGAAGGGAGAAGGTATCCAGATTTACGTTGGAGGGAAAGTGGAGTGAAGCCAGCCGAGATTCGAACCCCAATCCTCCCCGTCACCAGATCGTACAAGACTGACGCCTTTGTCAACTGTGTAAAGGATGGCTAGGCCCCTTGAAGGTCACAATGTAAGAATCTTACCCAAGTGCACCCGATCGAAATTATAATTAAATTCATGGTTTAAGGGGTCACTATCATTTTAGGCTAGACTGCCGATTACAGAGATCGTGGCTTGAATCCCAGTAGGAGTGGTTTTGCCAAAGTAGTTTTGCACTCTCCCTCCACGCAAATACGAGTACACTTCCTTTAAAAATGTAATCGTCCTCATACCTAACTCATTAGCGTAATTAGTGCATAATTATATAACCTGTAAAGGCAGTAGGACGCGGTGCTAAATATATATATATATTATATAAAATTAAATTCCAACCAGCCAGGTCAGAGCTGAGCCCGCCGGTCTAACTACCTGGCGCAGGAACAATGCAGTTGGTTCCCATATATAAACAAATAGGGCTACCATTATTTCTTCCAATTACAATGTTAAGGTGATAGTGTAGGGGACGCGTGAAAAGGTCAGTGTGTTTGCAGTTTTTGTAACGTTTGACCAAAATAAATAAAATAATATAATATTGCTCCAGTAGAAACAGAGAGTATAATTTTCTTCACATGGTGATATCAACAGGTGTTGAATATCTGTAATAAGCACAGTGGCATTAGATGTCAAACTTTACAAATGAAGAGAAAAAGTTGTCATTAAATTCCAGGAAACCTTTGACAGATATTGAGGTAGCCATGTGATGAAAACTAAACTCTGTGTTTATACTTGAGAACTATAGGATTTCTTTCAACAAAAATAATGGATATAAAAACTGCAAAAAGTTTACCTTTTCTCGCGTTCTCTAATTCCTCACCTTAGAATATGGTTTTTTGTACGTCTTAGAGACGAATAACGGCTTAATCAAAGATGTAGGGATGAGACGGGTGGCTTGAAGGAATAATTAGAGTGGAGAGAGTATGGAAAAACTACAACCGTAAAGCCACTCCATTGGATTCGAGCCTCGAGTTCCCTGTCGTTAGTAAACCAGACAAGAAAAAACTGGCATAGTTGTCCGTTTGCAAACTAGTTATTACTTTTGAATGTATGCCAATGTCTATAATAATGGCTATTATAAACTTAAGAAAGACTTCCAATTTATCTTAAGCGGAAAATAAATCTCCTCTGACAGCAAGTCTGTCTGTCCCTTTGATGTTTGTCTTTTCCAGCTGAATTTATAGTCATCGAGATACAAACATAAACAAATAATTGTACCGAGAAAATATAACTTTAGACAAATTTATTGCTGGCTAAAGTTACAAAGTTTGTAGAGTAAGTTCGGTCGTTTCGTGATTTTTATGCAAATGTACAGACAGCTCGCCACCTTTTTTTAGACATCCTAACCACATTTTTTATGACGTCTTAACAGCGTCCATACATTAACAGACTAACGTGAACTATAATATAAAAATTACAACTTAGTTATTTTAATTTAGTAAATTTTATTTATTTGACGTATTTGACGTTCATTTTCTGAACTAAATGATTATATTAGCACACAATAATTTCTATGAGCGAGAGCGAAAGGGTCTACCAATATTGCCGGGAAAGGTATTTTCATATACTTTTCAAGGTTCCTTTACACGCCACAATCGACAAGGGACCGATGGCTTTATTTCACCTCCGAATTTCTACGGATTTCTATCATTCAAGAAAAAATCCGTCAACTCTGACTGTGTTTGAACCCATGAATATCGGGTCTTGAGGCGAGCGCTTCACCCCAAGACCGTCAAGATCGACGGGTTCATTATTGAAAATAGGTTGACTTAAATATAATAATCCTCGAAGTAAACACTTTTATTAAAAGAAAAAAATATTAAAATCTATTTGGTAGCACTCTTTAAGTTGCTTTCGAAATAAATGGCCGTTTTCTGGTATTGCTGCTACCCCTTTGAGTATTTTTAAAATTCAAGATATTTTGTGTATAAGTTTTTTTAATGACGAGAATTGGTTGGGTATAACTTTCATAATCATTGTTTAAAAGAATCGTCTCCTGTTTTAAATAATGTATGGATATTTGGGCCGCCCAGGAGGAATGTTTTCAGCAAATATTTATAGCCCTGACCAAAAGCCCACTGTGCCACACCTGCTATAAGCGAGAGAAGTAACCTGTCTCGCCATATAGGACTGTGCGGGGGTCGAACAAACTATCCTACACGTAGAGCGGCGACAACTGTGAAGAGTAGTGTCCACAAAAAGAATAATGAGCTAGTTCAGAAAACAATTTCAAGGTCGCCAATTTCACTTCTTTGCTACTACTCGTCAGGGCTGTTCCCATTTTCACATCAACGGGGTAGTGATGAGGAAGGTATTGCTTGGCGGAAATGTACCCACATTTACGTGGAGGATGAAAGGAAGTTATTTGAAGGGAGAGCCACCCCTAAGTACACCTACTGTGATTGTAATCCCGATCTCTACGTCACCGGCAATCCAGTCTCAGTGAAGCTGTTAGTTCAAAGTGTTGTAAAGAGGCTGATAGTTGTCTGGTTTTGTTTCCTCCGTGAGATATTCCTCCTTGGTAAACAAATCTATGATCTCTTTGTAATTTTCACTGAATGTATCGAGGTTGTACACGGACACCTTATCCCGTCCGGTCCATTGGTGTTCAACCTGGGGTAATTCTAACAGCGTATGTCTTCCCTCAAATAAAATACTAGCAGCACGAAACGAAACGACAAACAAAATTCGCTCTATTTTTACTTTAAAAAAATATGTTTCTAGACACAGCAAATATCTTGCTGGTCAAAAATTGTAATGCGATATTAAGTTGTCTTTGCATACTTTTTATTAACACGTCATACAGATTTGGAGGGGATTGGGTTGGTTCTGTTGCGTATTTTCGCTCAACATTTAATGAGTCGTACCCAAGAGGAAAAGAGTCTAGGTCAAGATTATTGCTTGTCACAAGGCCCAGCGTTAGTTCATACGTTTTGAGCCAGCTAATGAACTTTTTTTTTACAGAACTAAACCACTTTTTTTTATAACATCGAGAACCCTGTCTTAATAGCATCAACACATTCACATGATATGATAGTTACAGAAATACACTTTTTTATTGATTTTTTCAGTGCCTCGTCTTACTGTCAGGGTTATATGCATATGCACTAATTATTCTAATGTGATAGGGATGAGGAAGATTGAATTTAGAGGAATTGTACCCAAATCTGCGTGGAGGGAGAGTGGAAAACAATTAAGGAAAAAACCACCCGACCGGTATCGAACTAAAATTTCCCCGTCATCGAGTGACCTCTTAGACCATACGGCCACCAAGGTGGGTAAAATCAAACTAAAATTGATTTGGTAGAACTCAAGAAAGTGCTGGTGAAAGTTTGAAAATGCAACTGTCAATTTGAATATTTTTGAAATTTGAAATATTTTGACACATCCTTAATGTGTAAGATAGTATTTTAGTCATAAACTTGGTTGTGTATGAATCTGGAAATCATAGTGAAAAGGAATCGTTTCGCATTGTAAATATTTTATACTAACACAAGTTAAGTACGAACAAAACATTTGAAATATCTAATGCTATCTTCTTTTAAAGTACACCCACCTTACGTATGAAGAGGCGGCAAAAATTAGAAATGGTAATTATATATCTTTTTAAATTTAATTATTACCCATTAAGTAAGGATGTTGGTCATGTCAAAAAAAAAGTTAATCCTTTAGAATTATATAAGGAATATCAATCTAACCCACTTTAGTGGTCGCATGGTCTAAGGCACTACTCTCGCAATAGACCGGACTGCCGATGGCGGGGAGATCGTGGTTTGATCCAGGTCGGGTGTATTGAGGGTGTTTTTTCCCCAAATGGTTTCCCACGCAAATGTGGGTAGATTACCTCTAAATTCAGCTTTCCTAATCCCTAACTCATTAGCGTAATTAGTACCTATGGTATGACCTGAACAGGTAGTAAGATGAGATGCTAACAAAATAAAATAAAGGCAATCTTATTTCTTAAGAATATACTATACTTGCTAAATATTTAGATTTTGCTCTTAATATGAGTGTAGACCTTCATAATATGTTTTTAATATGAATTTTATAATTTTTTTATCAACGTCTTGTATTTATGAGAAGACTGTACATGAGAAATACACGTTTCTACATTACTATCAAAATACGTGATTCAAGGAACGTGGTTTCCCATAGTAGTAAGATTCAGATATTTAAGTTTTTAAATTGATTGATTTTGAGTAACTGAAAGAATTTTTTTATTAAAATTTCAAAAACTAATGATGGTCTCAGATAAAAAATTGTGTTATCATAATTTACAGTGTAGTTTAGTTTTAAAAAAGTGACATTAAATATTCATAATTAATTATACTAATTAATACTTGATAAAAAAAATTATACAACTTGAATTTATAACTTTAAAATAAGATTTTGAGTTTAAAAGAATTAAAATTGTCCCTTTTTTTAATGTAAATTTTTATTCGTATATAAAAGTCTTGTGAGGGAAGGACGAAACTTTCATGCTTTGCCTAGGGCGGCAAAAGGGCACGAGTTAACCTTGTACGCATGTCTACGAATGTGTGTCGAACTACCCCCTCCTCGTAATGTTGCATTCATCAGATGAATGATATATTATATGCATAACTTGATAAACAATCATATCAAGAGTTGTAGTTAAACATAGTTTTGAACACGATTGTAACCTATTTCACACCCTTGAATGCAAAGTCGAAATCGAAGATTAGGTTGTCGCAAACACTAGAATTAGTTTCTAAATTGTACTATATATAAATGCATATAGGTAAAATGAAAAGTTTGGAGAAAAAAAAGCACACTAAATTATTTTATGCTGACATATTTGATTTTTTCTGCTATTACGCTATTAATGTCATTTAATTACTAGTTGGTGTTAAAATACTGTTTACTGACTGTTCTAATAATTATAATGTTGAAATATGTTATATTTAATGAGATATTTTAAATCTTTGCATAATTGATCAAAGTTTACTTCTTCTTTAGACATTTTTTAAAGATGCTGAGATTGTTATAGGCTCCGCTTCGGTGGCCACGTGGTTTAACGCGCTAATCTCGTGTTGTACTAGACTGCCAAAGACTGGGAGATCGGGGTTCGATCCCGGTCGGGTGCAGTGAGTGTGGTTTTTCATAAATAGTTTTCCACTTTCTCTCCACGCAAATGCAAGTGCATTTCTTCTAGATTAAACCTTCCTAATCACTAGCCCATTAGTGTAATTAGTACATAGGCGAACAACCCGAACGGGTAGTAAAAAAAATAAAAATATGGGTATCGAAGTCAAAGCGAAGAAAATTTGACCTTCGACTTCGATATTCCAAGCCTTAGCACCCCCCTCCCTTTATAAGTAGTCTGACAATTTAGTTCGGTTGGTAGTGAGTCTGCTTATTAAGATAAGGATAGAGGGTTCGATTCCCAGCATGGCCGACAAATTTATCATTGGTGAAATATCGGTTTCTACTTTCTCGGTGATTAATTAATGGCGGGGGTGTTGGATGTTGTGTCTGTTCTAAATATAAGTTAATTTATAAGTCGAGTGCTGATATAATTAGTCAGTTAAATGCCCTTAAAAAACACCGCAGGACTTATATATCCAGATTAGGGCGAGAAGCTTGGCTTGTAGCACCCATTTTTTACTATAGGCCTACATGTAGCACAAATTAAGGTTTATTAGTTTTAAAACAGGGTTTCCCCATATAATGTTTTTTTTACTGGAAAACAACTCAACTATTTTTTGTTTAGGAGCTCATTCCACAGTCGATTAACCGGGAAATTATCTATAAGATTTTACTTGAATCAAAAATAGTTTCGAAGTGCATTCTTCACTTAAAATAAAAATTGAAATCAGAAACAGTTTAGTAATTTTTTATTCTAAAACAATTATTTCTTAATGGGGCTGTATTTTTTTTATAGGTAAGCAGTTTCCCTTGTCTCATTTCTATAATTTTCTAAAAATAGAATAAAAAAACGCGCCACTATGTTGACGTTTAGCTCGAGCTGTATTACCTAAATAGTGTTGTTTTTTAAATTTAGTAAACCAAGTGTATTTAAAAAGCTTAAAATCATAAACAAGAATTTCCAATAGATTTTAGTATAGTTATAAAACATTAATTTAGATAAAATTTCAATTCAAACACTGATTAATTTAATTTTAATAATTTCACGTCTACAAGATCTCGAGCACTTTATGACTTGAAGATTAATTATCAAAACATTTGATTTATAAGCACAAATACTGTTCTATTGGCCTCTTTCCAAATATCAACTATTGACATTTATAACGGTACTAAAACAGAAACTGTCGTGGGCCGCAGCTGACCCGCGGTCTGCACTTTAGCAGCGCTTAGTCACACAATCCGAATCACTTGTAGTCCGCTTGCTTTAGCACGTGAATATTTTTTTTTAACTGATGAATAAATCAAAGCTTATTTTCTATCTACCCCCGTTGGTGGGCACCCGGGATCATTTAGTTTGGTTTGCCGGTGACGCAGAGGTTGGGGTTCTATTCCCGGCTGGGTGTTCTGAAAATGTATTTTTCTTAACTACTCAAATGCAGGTATCTTTCCTCTAAGTTCTACCTTCATCTTCCCTATCACATTAGCGTAGTTAATATGTATGCAACCCACTTCGTTGGTCGAATGGGCTAAGGTGTCACACTCACAGTAGACTAGACTGCCGATGCAGGGGGCGATCGAGATTCGAATCTCAGTCGGGTGTACTGAGGGTGGTTTTTACCAAATAGTTTTTCACTCTTCCTTCCCTTAAGTGCTGATACACTTCTTCTAAATTCAACCTTCCTCACCCCTAGCACACTAGCAGAATTAGTACAACACACGCGCATAGCCTGAGCGAGTAGTGAGACGTTGTGCTATTCCCCACCCCCCAAGTGCATATTCTGGTGCCTAAATCCCATATTTTTAATACCTATTTGCCTGCCTATTGGTGCTAAAGAATCCGCTCCCTACACATTAGGGTAATGAGTTAATTTGGGTATAACCCAAACGGGTAGTAAGGCGCGGCGATAAAAAATAAACATGCGTGTGATTGAGTGAGAGCCCAAAGTGGGGCGGGATCCTGTTCACTAGCTCAAGGTACATAACTGTTCAAACCCCGAACTTCCGAGTCGGAGACTAATAATAAAGATCCTGATCCCACCGAGATCCGAACCACCAAAAACATATCATTGGAACAAAATTGTGTTACTAAAAACCACGAGGTTTACCGCACGGTTAATGTGCTTGGCTCAAGGTTCAGTTTTAACAACTTTTATTTAGCTCGCACTTTTTGAACCTGATTATTACTATTATATGTTTGTGTTAGATTGATCTCTGGTTCTCATATTATGTAATCAATGTGAATTTTAGATCTAGTTTTTATATTTCATTATTTGTGTGTTTTTATGCATATATTATCATTCTCTTAAACTTAATTTTAATTGTATTGGTTAAGTGTAAGAAAAGGCGGTAGCCTTAACTTCACCATTAAAGTCAATTATTATTATTATTATCATCATCATCATATAAGTACATTACTTACACACTTACTAACTCTATAACAGACACAACAACCAGGTTCCAGATCATCAATTCAACATATTTTGAAAGAGGAAGTTACAATTTCGTCAACAATACTTATATAGATCATGCTGGGACTCAAACCCACGACCTTCAGCTCATCAGCAAGGCGCGCTATCGACTATGTAATGGAATTAATAAACACATGTTAACGTATCAATATTAGGTTTTCATCAGTTTATCTAATCAAACTTTGCAACAGAGACGGCACGAGATGAAATGACAATGAGAATAATAAGCAGCACAGTACCTGATGGTGCTGCCGCAAGAAGCCTCTCTCCCTCGTGAAGTCCGTCTTGGTGTAGCACCTCTTGAGTTCCACAGGAATCGAACCCGGCACCTCTCGTTCACTCATAGCTCTTGTGGAGACAGATTGCCTAAATGTAGTGGCCGAATTTCCTCCCCGAGTCGACACCGACGAGAAGGGTTTCTCGAAACTTATACCGGATCAGCACGTCGAAGAGCACTGACGCGAACTGACACAAATATCGCCACCGGTTTGTAAAGAATTATTGCGAGAGTTTTAAATGTCTCAGATAATATAAACAATGAGGTCTTTCCAACGTCCCGCCGATGTTCTTCTGGGCAACGCCGTGGGGTCGACAAATACTGTCTCGTGTGACTTCAAATCAGGATCTATGCGGAACAAATCTATCTTGCGAGTTTTATTTGTTCCTACCTGTCGAGTAAAGACTCACCTTGGCAGACATGCCGTTCCCCGCGTGTCTTACAGCCTACAAAATTGTCTTACTCGCACTCGCGATGATATTTTACCGTGGACAGTCTGCTCGTCGTGGTGTACCAACAGGAAATAAGATTGGTTGATACTAAGGAGAGACTTGAATAACTTTTTATGTTGCAGAAACACTAACTGATCAATATGTCGTATTAACTAATAAGATACATGTCAATGAGTTAAATCATTCAAAGGAAAATATTATAATTTAACAACTTTTTGCTCGCTTCGTATTTTTAAAAGAAAAGATTCACAATGACTAGATCGCTACAAAACGAGAAAGCTTTGTCAAATTCGCTTACAGTCTTCATATGATATCTTGATAATGCTGCCATGAATGATATCTGACTTAATATATCCCCCATAGCGGCGAGTTAAGTACATTAATTTAATTCGCGACTAATGAAAGGAGCTAAACATCTCCATTCGATGTTTTATAAAAAAAAAACAGTAGATTTTGTGCGAAAATGACAAAATTAACATCAGCTTCATGAAATTATTTATAAGAAGCATAATAGTTTTCTTCGATATATTTTCCACATGACCTGGTGGAGTTATGCCATCAAGTCTGGCGGAAGATGACTGTTGGCACTGTGCAGGTAGTTGGGCGCTAAATTAGCAGCCTCAAAATAGGTATTTACTGAATAGAAAATATCGAGCAGTTCATATCATCTTGTAGAAAACGTGATCCATTATAATTCACAAGTTGAGTTCGATAGTAAATAATATAATTAAAATTCTTCTTCTACTTCTCACACCCAAGATTTAGAACAAGGTCCTTTCCTAAAAGAAATGGAAACATAAAAAACATTATAATACATTGTAAATGAAGGTTAAAATAAGAGTCCACTCACCATTGGAGTGAAGTTAAGTGACAGCTAGTAAAAGTTACCAAATATACATACTTTCAAGTATCTATCCGCCAAACCATATGATCTGCAAGACTATATGTTGAGTTTGCCGCCATTTTTGGAAATCAAAACTTTCACAACAAACCATTTGTGTATTATTATTTTTTTATTTTAAAGGTTTTTACATTATTGAAACATGAACTTATGGAAAATAACCGTTTGGCTGTTTCTTTCTTGTGGAAGCGGCGTCTGTGGTTAGCTTAAAACTGTTTAATAAACTAGAGCTGATAAAAGGATGCATTCACTTCATAAAACAATATGGTGAATCAAACGAAGCGAGGGTGGTTGATGACGTATTACAGAGTTCGGTCGTGTTTGTGCGCGTGTGCTTACAAAATAAAAACGTTTATCATGAAACTAATATTTTGTATGGGTTTTTCTCTAAGTTATAAAAACACATTTATTTACTTATTTTGTGGCCAGTTATAAGAAGATAATAGTTTGAATATAATAATTTTAAATGTATTATTTCATGCACTACAATACCTCTTGTTGCCACGACCACAAAACAAAAACAGTTTTATTAAAGAATTCTGTTCTTTCAATAAGTTATGATAAAGCCAATTATACTTAGTGAACGTGAAGTATTATAAGAAACATTTGCTAACACTTTTTATTGATAAAATACTATTACCTGTACTAAGACAATTAATAACTATTTACACGTATGTTAACATTAGTGACTTTCAACCAACGTTTGCAATAAAAATCTTCCGCTAGCTGTCAGTTACCAGCGCTCCAATGGTGAATGGACTTTAGTTTTATGAAGTTAACTAGTTAAGTAATTTAAATCTTATACAGTGCATGTTTGTTGATAAAATTAGTTAGGTGGTGATCACGGAGTGCAGGGCATCAGACTCGCAATATACTGGATTGTCAGTGACGAAGGGATCAAGATTCAAATCTCGATCGAATGTGGTTTTTCACACTTGGTTTGCCATTGTGGGTTTACCCCTGCTCTATCTGCTAACGAGGGTGCACTTCCTCATAACTACCCTACACATCAGACCTGCACAACATACAGGCCACTTACGAGCCAAAAAGGGATACACCGCAGCCCGTTAGTACTTTTCTTGCATCATAAAGTGCGGTCCATTATGAGAACAATTTAAAAAATATACAACTCGAAGACTTAAAATTATTGGCTTTATTCTTTTTATCGATCCCTCGGAGAGAGAAGTATTGTGATCGTAAGAAAATCTAGCTCAAGATTTTGATAAATGTCGATGTTTCATGACCCCCTGAAACAGAACATGTTGTCTGTATGTCTGTCTAACTGTCTATCTGTCTATCTGGGCCTGAAGGAAGAAACATTTTACCGATTGGGATCAAACTTGGTATCTGGGGTTATCATAAGGTCCCCCCCACCCCAGAGAAATGTTCAGAATTAGATATCCAACCCTAAAATTAAGGATAGTTTACTGACTGGCAAAAAGAGTTAAAATTATATTTTTCTAGAAATTCACTCTAACGATTTTAATTAAAATTTATATCTAGGCAATGTTTAACATTACAAACAAAATGGCGCGTATACTTTTTCCAGAAAAAATACTTGGAAAGTACTTTACATAAACGGATTTCTCCGATTTTGATTATTTCCCCATAACTCTTTGAGATACGAAATAACGTATCGTTGCAACGTGGTAGTATTATTAACAATAAAAAAGTTTATCTGAAATATATTTTAATAATAACAATAGTTTTTGAGATATTAGCAAATAAATGTATTTAATTGAAGTCTGGGGAATTGATTGTTATGCTCTTTGGTGAATAGTGATGTTACTTTATTCGCAATATGTTTTTGTAACAACGCATATTATTTAGTTTCACATATCTTACTATTTGTGAGTAAATATCTCCATTTTTAGATAAAGGAGCAATAAAGTATGTGCGGTGACCGTACTATTTATTAGTGCTGCCCCAGCTATGATTGGATAAAACAATGCAGCAGTGCCACAACTTGAAGAGTGTTTAGACAAATAGGCTAAAGACATATCACTGAAGTATCGCTAACTGATGGCCACTAGGAAAACATCCACGGCAAATACGATACCAGATTATATGGAATTTACGGATGATAAAATGTGCACTGTGTCTTTACTTTTACTTTACAAAAAAAAAATGTTAAGTTTTAACTTTAATTATGTTGCCATATTTTGTGAGAAATAAAGAAAATATTTTAAGTTAAGTTATTGAATTGCTTTCTCATCTACAAGCTTAAATTCGAATATATAAGACACGCTAGCGGGGGGGCAATAATTATATAAGTGATAAGTTAAAAACGGTCGAGTATAAAGGCCCGTTGACACGATGTTAGTTGGCTAATGCAAGTCCACTAATTTGGCTGCGCGCGCACAACTTGCAGCGTGTAAACAGACAAGCAAGTTACTAGCATGCAAGTCCACTTGCAACTGAAAAAGTTGGTCACCTTCCAACTTTACTAATGCAAGTAGACAATTCAAAATGGCGGCAACTAAAGATTGTTGTGCGGGAAACACTTATTTGTGCAATGTTATGAAAATAATGAGTTTTTGTGGAGTTTTAAGCACCGGATTTATAAAGACAAGAATGCGAGGGATATTGCACTAGAAGATTTTGTAAAGTGATATCGGGCGTGCATATTCTCAAGAAGTGTCCAAAATAAAATGTTGTGTAATTATTTCCTACCAATCAACGTGGCATGTGCAATTTTTTTTTACATACAATCACAAAATATAATAAAACATTGTAGTACCATAATTAGTTCCGGCAACATAATATTCGTGTTATC
>CABFWB010007149.1:13725-27065 GCA_902151455.1 Timema bartmani | reverse complement strand
ATTTACTCACTATGACGTATTTCTAAAGAATTACCAAAGTTTTACACACGGCGCTTTCTGTTGGGACATCTAGGAACCACATGAAATAAGTGTCTTGAAAATTGAATCACTGTGAAATCAAGAAGAAACCAAAATATATGGTGGTGCAAAAAATGCATCACCATGCAGCTAATGACAAAAAATTGGTGATATTTAAACTGAATCACAATGCTGCAAAGAGTTAAAGTGGTTCACCACTTGTCTTTCACATGATTAAATGCAGATAGCCTAGATAGTTGGGTACAATACACTAACGATTTAGGAATGAGCAAGATAGAATTTAGAGGAGATGTGACCGCTTGTGCATTAAGGAAGAATGGAAAATCACTTAGGAAGAAACACACCAATGGCTGGTATTTGTACCCTGACAACTCCGTAATAATTTGATTGAATACAATATTTTACAAATCTGTATTCTCATTTTATCCATGAGCCACAGATCTTGAGCTCAAAATGTAGCAAAACTTATAATCACAAGAATAAATAAAAATGTAATAAAATAATAAAAAATATAAATAGTAACTAAATGGTAACATTTTTTACTATATATTTCTTATAATATATATACAT
The DNA here is from genome assembly GCA_902151455.1 of Timema bartmani. Lineage (NCBI taxonomy): Eukaryota > Metazoa > Arthropoda > Insecta > Phasmatodea > Timematidae > Timema > Timema bartmani. Next base: position 26,456 of record CABFWB010007149.1, on the reverse strand, counting down.
TCAGTTAAGTGGTAAATTAATGGTAGGGGGTGTGGTTGTTAAGTATGCCTATAAGCTATGTTCGGACTGCACATTCAATAATCAAAATAATTAAAACTTTAAAAATGATTATAGTGCAAATGAATCAAATTAATAGTTCGATGCAATGCTAAAAAGACCCATTAATAAACCTCTAAAATCAATTCCAATTTTAAAAAATAATCAAAATCTTGAATCAGATACTTTTTCAAATGTCAAACAAATATCCTCTTCGATATGATAGTTTGAGGGTCACACCCTTAAATATAAAATGTTAATACTATTTAATGTCATATTGAAGATTGGAAATTTTATATTAGTGAAATCATGTACAGCTATTTTGATCAATTTATTTTATTGGCTGTTTTCCACAGTTGTACAAAAAAAGTAAGGCAATATCTACAGTGGGATGGGCAAACAAAAACACAGAAAAACAAATCAAGGCTCAGCTTTCAATAAAATTATAATGTCTCCTACCTGAATAAGATCCATCAAATGGGCCAAAATATTGTTAAATATTATTTTGTTTTATGTGCTTATAAATATTTTCACCCATCAATGTACATTTTAATTTGAAATATATTGTGCCAAAAGCACTTTAATTCATTAGTATTATATGTATTGTTTTAAATACAGCAATAAAAATCATAATTATTTCAACTTAAAAACAGCTATTTACATTCAATTTAATATACACTTAAACAATAAATTCAAAACTATGGCTATGAAATATGAAACAATTAATAGTTTGGTTTTTTTTATATTTTCCTTTGTTTCCCATTAGGCCTACTCTCACTTTTAGTATTAAGTAGTAGGTTACTAATAACAAGTCTGTTTACAACCAAATAATATTACGATTTTATAAAATGATTTGGTATCTATAAATGGAGCACATTTTCTTCTTGAAAACCTGGATATTATTATTTTAAATCTCTAGATGGTGGAGGTAAAGTGATATAAATGTCTCAATGACTTAAACTTTTAGGAATTGATTTCTAAAGTTTTGTGATTGGAGTCAATGAATGTGTATCATCATAATAATTAAGGCCTGGATTTTGATGACTTAAAATAGATCGAAAAATTACTTAAAAACTCTAAAAATTGACCTCAAATTTTCAAAAAATGAACAAAAAATATGAAAAAAAAACTCATAATAAATGCATACAACTAAATATAAAATGGAAGGAATGTGATAAGGGAGTTACCATGACATTTATTTGGAAGGGAGTTGGGATGGCTTTTGCTAAAGTCCTCTAAAAGAGATGCTGGAGAACATTTTTAAGAGTGAATCCCTCTTGTTTTAATTTAAAGTGTATTTTAAACTTAATTGGGGTTGTTGACGTTATAGATTTTTGGAAGGAAGGGAAAGTTGAATGCAATGCCATGGACAGATTATTTATCTATTGGGAGTCAACAAAAAAAGTTGATATACCTTTAGCCAATAAAAGTATTTATGCGCATATATGTGGACCACCACCTATGGAGGAGTGGGGGACCATCATATTCCTTGGGGGTTTGGACCCTTTAAAAACCCCTTTCTCTTTCTACAGCTTTGGTTGAATGCTTAAAACACTTCATCTTCCTCTTGAGAATATGCAAATTACCTATGTCTCCCACATCATATTATTTAAGCCCACGCTCAAATTGCTAGACATAAAATGGAATAGAAAATTTCACCCATTTTCCAATATATTGTAAAAGTTATTTTATTTAGGTGTCTTTACATTAAATTTGAAAACATACAATATCTGTACTTCCAATAATAAAATATAATTTACTTTTAAACACATAAGCACAAAAATGGCTCCCTATCTTGAATAGAAATGAATCGTTTTGTGACTGTCATTATGTACTTTGTACTTCTTTACATTTTTGCTCTCAAAAAATTTAATATTTTTTATCAAACTATGTCTTACTAACTGTTCGGGATGTGCACCCTTTAGTATAATTGCTGGTAGGCCTTATTTCAAATATTAAATGGGTTTATTTGAAAGGAATTTTAATTTTGGAATTTTTTTCATTCTGTCTTTAAATTATTGTAGGTAGAGGATACCCAAGATTGTCAGTAAGACACTCAACACTTAACACAATTTCTTAAAAACATGACTGTAAAAATAACTAAAATTGTTTTAATATGCTTTTTTACAAATATTTTACTATATTTTATTAGATAACTCTTTAAGAATGAATATTATAAAATTAAGTCTTATAGAATAACATTTACAAAAAATAAATGTAATATCATACTTGATTACAATGTATTTTGAAATTAAAATTGAAATCGAAATTTCAATAATTTATATTTTAATAAATTATGTTCAGTCTGACCACTCATCTAAACTTGCAATTTACTTAACAAATTTATCTAGATTCTGTAAGTCCAATTCCTAAATGGATAAAACATGCATATTTTATTGAACTATCAACAAGTTTAAAAATTATTCTCATGTCTATGATAATTTTGAAAAAAAAAATGAAAAAAATTATAAATATTTTTATTCAAACAGAAAAATGTATTAAGATATAGTGGAATTTGCTTTGGGAATGTAGGGGGTGGAACATTATTTTTTGTTTGTATTCAATATCAATTAAATATTAAAAGTGCCAGCTAAATATTATAGCATTTAAGATGAGATGGAAGGGGACGCGAGAAAAGACCAGTGTTTCTACTGTTTTTATGGCAAAGCATTTTTTAGCCAAAATAAATAAAATATTGCTCCAGTACAAACACAGAGTTTAATTTTCTTCACACGATGATATCAACAGCTATTGAATACCCATCATTAGCATAGGAGCGTTAGATAAGAAACTTTTTAAATAAGAGAAAAAGTTATCATTAAATTATAGGACTTCCTAGTCAAATATTCAAGAAATTTTGAGGCCACCATGTGAAGAAAATTAAATTATATATTTGTACTGGAGCCATATTTTATTTATTTTGTCTAAAAAATGTTTTGCCTTAAAAACTGCAAAAAAACCGTGACTATTTCTCGCATACCCTTCCATCCCACCTTAACGTATGAAAATAGAGGAATGAAAGAATCCCGGCTCATGGGCCAAGAGTGGATTTTTTTTGCATTCCGCCACTACTTTACAAATTACTATTAAAAAAGAAACAGAGAAGAACTAACACAACTCAAAGATAAATGATAAAGTTTTCAGAAATGTTATTAATATACTCTAACAAGATATAATGTATGATTGATCCAGCAGTAGATCTAACTATACATAGTTGTTTTAAATATGTTTTTCTTTTAACTTTCAGTAAGGACCTAGCTATTTGAAGTGTCGTAAGCTACTCTTCCTATTGTGTTCACACTATGGTTCATAAATAAGTTTTCTTCCAAACAAATATAACACATCTTATAAAAAGAAAACATATGTTTATTCATAATTTATATTAGCAGTGTTTGTGTTCCCCACTGAAGATAGTAGTTATAGCTTCTCCCCACTCAAGCTGACCATGTTGTAGTAAGAATGATCAGGGAATCTTTCTAGTTCGATATATTCAGTCTCGGAAAGCAACAACTGTTCCAAGAGTTGGACCAGCTCAGGGAAAGTTGGTCTCTCTTTGGCGTCCTTGTCCCAGCAGTAGTACATGATATTGTACAGCTCCCTCCTGCAGTGCTCGGGTTTGTCAAGTCTGTATCCATCGCGGACCTTCTTCATGACGTCGGCGGCTGCCAGGCCCGGGTACGGCGTCGAGCCCAGGGTGACGATCTCCCAGATGAGGATGCCGAAGCTCCACACATCCGACTTGACGGAGAATATGTTGTCATACAGGGATTCCGGCGCCATCCAACGAATTGGCAGACGCCCCTCAGATTTGCGCTCATACACGTGGTTGGCGATCACGTCACGCGCAAAGCCAAAGTCGGCCACCTTGCACACGTGGTTCTCTCCCACCAATACGTTCCGGGCGGCCAGGTCACGATGAATTATCTGGAACAAAATTAAACAATATCTTTTTTTTCATATGTTTAAAGGAAGAGGGGTTAATACATTAAAAAAGGGGGGCATTTAATACACCCGGCAAGGATTCAAACCTCTGCCTGCTTGTCATCGATAAGTCATACTAAATAAGAGTAATATTTATTACAAGTGCACAGTGATGTGGATACAAAAGTTTTTTCTTAGCACCACATTATTTTTTTACTACTCATTCGGGTTTGCCTATGTACTTATTACAATAATGTGCTAGGGATTAGAAAGATTTAATTTAGAGAATGAGTGGAGGGAGAGTGGAAAACCATTCAGAAAAAAACATCCTCAGTACACCTAAACGGAATCAAACCCTGATCTCCCCGTCTTTAGCAGTCTAGCTTATTGCGATAGTGACGCTTAAAACCATGTGTCTGCAAGCTGCTACCAAAATTATTAATGACTTATTCTATGAGGTAGAGAATGTGAGGTTATATTAGAGCACAAAAATTGTGGGAAAACCACAGTGTTAATACCACTTTGTAAAACTACCTCTGGTAAACCCAGGTGAGATTCGAACTCAGACCTCCCCGTTACAGGAAACACAGTAACTTATATTTTGTGAGAATGACCCCTAACTGCTTCTCCATACACATAATGCTTATGCTCTCATTTTGATGTTTATTTCTGAAAAACCCTAATCTTAATTTTAAAATTGTGGGTACACTTCCTCTAAATTCTACCTAACTCAACCCTACCCCATAAGTGTAAATATTTGAATACCCCAAACAGAGACTAAAACAGGTTGTACAAAAAAGTGATTAAAAATGTTGGTGAAGTTAATGTAAATTCCATTTTTTACGCTGAACAAATGCACTGAGTTGTGAATAATCTCCAAGGAAAAACAAAGAGCAGTATAGATAAAAGAACTAATAATGTTTTTTACTCATTTCACCTTGTTTCTAATGTCCACTTGCTGTTGGCAAGTTGAGTTTTTTATTTGAGAAATTATTATTATTGGATTGTATAAGAAGAAAAATAAAACAAAGCAGACTTCCATTTCAGTTTTTTATTTGAAATATTTATTTAAAGATAAGAAGAGAGGATTTTACCCTGTGTTGTATATAATAGAAAAAGTTTTAATCAGGTTTTATTTTTTTACTAAATTTTAAAAGCCAGTTTCCGTGAATAATTATGGTGCAAGTATTACATAGGTATGTATAGTGTATTTATTTATCAAAATGTATTTTTATTTGCATGTGTATGTGTCTGCATAGTAGAATAATGATTTATAGAATTGAAACATATATGCCTATTTGAATTCAGCTGTGATATTATGAATTTTATTTTATTAATATTGACGATATCTATCAAAAGTGACAGCTGTAGATCACAGGGTTTGACATATGAGCGTGTATGGAAGTTATTTTAGTAGCTTTTACAACTATTAGTTAGCTTCTTTCCTATTATGTTCTAATTAAAATATTATATACAGGATATGAATGTAAATAATTATAATGTATACATTCATACATATATATAACTATAACATATAATTATGTATGTATTTATATATGTACATAGGTATTTATATACATGTACAGTACATATAATTATATGTGTAAATGAAACACACTTAGATACATAAATACATACATAGTATACACAACATATATTCATGACACAGAAACAAATTGGTACATACATACACATATGTACACACATATACAAATATATGTGTGTGTGTGTGTGTGTGTGCGTGTGTAAGGAGAGCCAACCTAGAAAGAAAGATGGGATAATCCTTGAGCAAGGGTAAATTTCTCATTCTCCTCGCAACTGTGTAGTAAAATATAATGGTATGATACAGGAGTAGGGAAAGCTTGACATTAAATAGTACAATACAGCTATTAGGATACACAATTGATTTAACTTTGCTGGGCAATAATAAGGAATGTGTTGCAAGAAATGCAGACATTTTACTGAGGCTAGCAAGGAAGTAGGATTGGAAGTGAATGCTGTAAGTAGCAAGACTATACGCAGGAGTTTTATAAGGGGGTAGGGGGGCGAGGTCAATAATCAATTTTTTATGATTAGGTATAATAATATCTGCTTAACAATACAATAACCTAATATGTGATAAAGTTATGTTGACACATAAAAAATATTATTGAGATGTTTCCTTAAGTAATAAACATAATTAAAGTATTTGTATTTTATTGGGATGATAAAAAATGTAAACACAAAAAAAATCACACAATCATTCGCCACACTCAACCATTCAATGACCCATCGATACCAATAGTTTGTCCCAGATCGTCCAAGATTTACATTAAACTTCTAATAATATTGATATTGTTTTATCCAGTGTAAATTTATTTCTTAATTGGAGTGCCCCCAGTGCATCCAGCCCAGCAACATTGGTAGGTCCTTTCACTCTCACCCAGAGAAATTCTCTTGTGCTGATATAATCAATTGGTTCAGAAAGTGCATGTTAAGTAACTCAAATAAATAAAAACACTGTGACCCCTTTGATTCAAAAGGTGTAGTGCACTATATCTATGATACACAATATAGTCTATCTACAGTTGGAGTGTAGGTAAGTGACAGCTAGAAAAATGTACTATGCAGCGATTCGCCAAACCAAATGATCGGCAATATCATATGTTTAGTTGTTACTTTTGGCAGTCAAAACTTTCTCAACAAACAATTTGTTTTTAATTGCGTTTTTCTTTTAACATTTTTTATATTATTAAAACACGAACTTAAGAAAACAAACGCTTGAGGCTTCTTTTTTATGTAAGCCATGTCTGTGGCGGATTTTAAAAAGCTTTTCAAACTAGATCTTCTAAAAGGCTGCATTTTCTTCAAAGAATATGTCAGAGAGAGGCTTATGTTACAAATAGACCTGCCACTGGCTGGAGGCTGTTCATGATGCTGATTGATGCTGATATTTGTAGCTGAACAGAAAATTTGTAAACTAAGCATAAAGGCCAGTTCAAATTATGTGATGGTTATAACAGATAGTAAAAAACTGTTGAGAATATTGTGTGTGAAAATCAATTTTAGCTCTATTGGTGAAGTTGTTTCAGCTCTAGTCCCAGTAACAGATACACAGCCGTCAGACGGCATAGCACAGACAACTTTTTTGGGCTCAGGAGATCATGAAATGTCAACATCCATCAAAATATTGAATTATTTTCAATATTTTGACGGTCATAATACTTCCTTTCTCCAAGAGGTCGCAAGAAAATAAAACCCCAAGTAAATGCATATAACAATGTTAAATTTTGTTTTATTTTTGATGAAAAAGTTTGTTGTCATCAAAACTGTAACAATACTCATCTTATTTTGCAATCCCTTCCATTCTACCTTAATAATTACTCTTTCTAGCTCCCTCCTCCCCCAATGAACCTGGCTTACAGTGATGTGAGACTCACCCCTTTCGCAGAGAGGAACTCCATACCCCTGGCCACTTGATAGACGAATGTGGTGAGGTCCCTGGAGGTGAGGGTGTTACTGGGACCGTGCAGGTTCCCGTAGAACCTCTCCGCCCTGGAGCTTCGCAGGAAACTCTGCAGCTTCCCGTGCGGCACGAACTCCATGATCACGAACAGAGGATCTGAAGACAGGTCACAGGTTCTATACTCGTCGTCATTGTCATCACTTGAATTTCAGAAGACTTTTACCAAACACACTTCTGAACACCCAACCATGATCCACCGCCACTAACCAACCAGACAGGACGAGACCAAGCCCTTGTACACGTGCCCTCTTGTGCGAGTGTAAACCCTTTTTAACAAATAAATCTATTTAATGAACAAGTTTTATAAAGAACTTTGCCAGTATCGACTATCGAAGACTTAGGCCCATTGAAGAAAGATGAGAAGGTAAAATAAAGGAAATGGAACAACATTTAGGCAGGAAACATCTATTGAGTGGAAAGGAAGGTGATAAAAAAAACACTTATTCAATCAAGGATCAATCCTTGTCCTCCTGGTCATAATCAATAGTTATATCTCATCATCTACGTCCGCGCAAGGTTTGGCTTCAGCCCTCACATATCCTCTAAAATATAAACCTATAGAGAATCCCTTGGGGTCTCTTTAACTGCCTGTATTCAATTTCCTCAAAATACAATATACATTTGTATATTTGGACTGTCAAATTCATTACTACATTAAAAGGGCTAAACATCTTATCTTCCCTGATCCCCTCCCCAAACCTCTCTTTAACATTATGTCTGCGCGCGACAATCAGGGTTTCTAACAGAATTTTTAAATTTTTAATAATATTATATTTGGAAGAAGGTACAGGAAAGGTGGATGAAAACATATAAAAGGGAACAAACAAAATATGGCTGTTACAATGAAAAGCAGAACACAGTTCACAATTTACAATGCTACCACTGGATAAAGAGGTATTGGCTGCATCTTTAAGAAAATCGATTGTCACCATCCGATCCCTTGACCTAAGTTTCATTCTATCAAAACTCATCAGGGCGGAGTGTGAAATGTGAAATGTGCAACGCAACTTCCTAAAAGAGGAAACAAAAAAAAACACAAAAGGGAGACAATGGAAAATTGTAACGAATGACAGGACACATAAAGAGGAAAATGAAAAAGGTATAACAAAAAGGACAAACACAGGAAAAGGACACTGGATGCGAATATAACCTTTATTTTTAATAAGTGATTCTTCCCCCTGAAATTATGTTTATCCAAACCTCCTACTCACCCCTTTTTAAATATGTATATAAAGTCCAATTAACATTTTAAACAAGGCCTTTTAGGAAAACAAACATTTATTTTGGCCAAAATTGAAAATATTTAACTTTTTTTTAGCACTGCACCTTACTACCCATTTGGTTTGTACGCATGCGTACTGATTCCTCTAATATGTTTGGGATAAGCATGGTTGAATTTTAGAGGACTTATAACTACATTTGCGTGGAGGGAGAGTGTAAAACCACCTTCAGCACACTAGACAGACTAGACAGGGATTCGAACTTGATCTTTCCTTCCTATCAGAATCCTCGTATAGTTCCATACCGACCTTTCTCAGTGCAACATCCCAACAAACGCACGACGTTAGGATGCGGTTCCAGCATTTTCATGACTTGGAGCTCCTGGACCAAGTCTGACCGCTCCTTCTCGTTGGCATTCTCCTTGAGCGTTTTTACCGCCACCACCGAAGTGCCCTCGGTACCTTTAATAACAAACAAAGGTATCAATATTTATGGAAGGCACAAATGTAAACAGATTCCAGGCACACTGTCAATAAAATCATAGTCTGTTCAAATAGAACAAACTTTAACATTGATTTACATACAGCACGAATCCGATTCAGTGTGTCCAGCCAAACTATAGTTTAAAAATCCTAGACTTCTCCAGGCTTACAAGAGGCAATATGTTTTTCCAGTCACTACATACATAAATGTTAGTTATAATACAAACCTTATTTATTATGATCAAAATTTAATGTAATAATACTCTTATATACATCCGCATACACATTCTGAAATGTTGTCTGTATATGAAGGGATTAAAGGGTTTCAGCCTAAAGTGATGGGCTATTTCAGGGGTCAGCAAAATGTCAATCGCAATCGACCGATCGATCTCACAGCAATTTTCAGTTGATCGCGTAAGAGAACTACATCGTCACAGAAAGGCAAGTTTACCTTACATTATTCCACTATGATACAGTTTATAAGAAAGGGCCACAGAGTAATCCGTCAAGGTAAGATGCTGCCTTTCAAGGTAAACGGAGTGTACATTTTAATTATTTTATGTATTTTCTATAAAGCCAGGGACATAATTGGAGGAAATATTGAATAAATACAAGCTGTATAGTAGTTAGCACGCTCCTTCGCCCCACTAATTTTAGCTCTCTCCCTCCAGGCAATACCCCTGAGGCGTATTTTATTATTTCCTAAATTTCGTAATACATAGCACTAGCTACGTAATATGATTTCTCTGTTCCAAGGCCGTATGTTTTTCTGACACATTTGCGGACATCGCGAGGTATTTCTCGATATTTCGAAATTTGTTTTTCTGTCCCGTTTGTTCCAAAGGTGGAGGTGTTTCTAATTTCATTAATTAATTAAATTAATCATTTCGTTAATTTAAGACGTATTTACCCCCACGCCCCTCAATCGCGCTTTTAAATAATTCCCGACTGTTACAGAACGCAAGTTTGACTCCCACAAATTACGGTGACCAGCGGTAATTTACCCCGACCCTCAATCGGGGTTTTGATTAATTCTCGACTGTTACAGTACGCGATAGCGTCTTCCACAAATACGGAAAATGCGGGTACACTTCCTAATCTAAAATCATACATAAACGTTTAGCACAAACTGGGTGTTTAAAAAATACTGGTCCGAGTCGTATTAGACTTGCCTGCTGTTGACGAGTAGATCGGGGTTCGGATCCTGGTCAGATTTACTGACATCCCTATCACATAACCTGCACAGACGCGGTAAGTTAAACAAAGGGAAGTAAAATCTGTGTTATTAAATATTTCAGTTGGACGTCATGAGGTACGTGGACCACAGTTTTGGAAACAACGGGGATGACAGATACTATATTTACTTTCACATGATTTGCAGTTGTCCGCAATCTTCGTTGGGAATCGAACCAGAGTTTGCAGGGTGGTAAATCAAAGCATCGCGTGCCGTCCGACAACAGAAAACATTTCCTGGGTGTTGCAAAAGTGTTAAACAAACACAAACTCGTCTCCGTGTGGAGGGGGTAGTATGCAGGAGTATATATAGAAGGACATCTACTCCAACGTGTATACGGTCTTGCAGTAGACATGGAGATATTAAATCAATTAATCAACACGCCCGACTTTGTACCAACGTTCAAACTTAATGAGCTTGTCGTGAATAATTTTTTTTTACGGTGGCTGGATTAAAAGAGGTGCAGACGAGATTTGGGAGAACAGTTATCGCATACCTAAATGGGGACGTCTGTGTTTTTTTCTCCCTTGTCGTTTTGGAGCGTTAAGTGATGTGGAAATTGAGGAATTAAGTAAGAAAACGTTGTTTACTTGCGGGAGCGTCAAGGTAGGTGTGACCACACGTGTACATTTTGAAGAATATACAGGATAAACAACCATATCAACAGCAGCACCGGCTAGACAGCACCCAACACGCTCGACATGGGAGGGGAAGACAACTTCCTACCGTTCGTATAAAAGCGAGCGCTGACAGAGAATATCAGAGCAGTCGAAATGTTTAGAACGCTAGGTTACGACTTGAAAGATCTGTCGGATGTTGATATCGGAGAAGGTTCAATTAGTTACTTTATCGATAAAGATGACAGAGGGTACATTGAATCGTGCAACGGATCACTTCACTGGCTGGGAAGCTATAATCCGGGCATGTGGGAGCCCTGTCAATCTGATAGACCTATGTTTACTGTATGTATGTTATACTTAAGAATATATATCTTTAAAAAATAAAGGTACGTTATTTATTTAACCTTGTTCCCCAAACAGATTTAGGGCTCGGCAATGGAAAAAGATACTCTCGTAATGCTAACCATGTTATTTGCCCTTGTACTAACGCAAAACATATTTTCAATGCCCAAGTAATTTATATAAGTTAGACCATGGTGCTCTATCTAGAAAATCTAAAAAAATTAAATACACCCTTTGATGGGGCATCTTAAATTTACCGTCTGATCTATCCATAGGGTAGAGTTATAGAATGAAAGTATACGGATTTGTCTAGAGGGAGAATGGGACAAAAAACTCATCATCCCAAACTCTTCCCCCACCACTGCAAATCCTGACCAAAGAGACTGAAGTTTTGGTCAATGTTCTCCCTTAAAGGGGGAGCTCCTAGCATCCCGTATTTGTTAAAGCCCAACCTACACCTTATATTTGAATATCCTAATTATGAAATTATGGTTTTAACGTGTACCACGACCCCCTCTTGGTCTACACGATTAAAAGGTTAAATTATGCTAAACGCACACACAAGGGCTAATAAGATGGCATGTTTGAATCACCTAATGTGTGTGAACAAGGTTGTTCTGCAATCACATCAATAAATAACTAGGAGAGGAATCGTATGAATCCAAAGCCAGGCCTTGGTTTTTTTTTGTACACACAAACTTTTGTCCTCCAGAATGAACTACTAGCGTCGAGAAAAAGAAACAAGACATGACATGTCACTGAATGACTATTCCCGCAAACAGAGCAATACATTCGCAAAATCATTGTATTGTGAATTAATTTAGTTCCCTATATATATTGTAAAATCCTATGGAATCCTATGTACAACAATGATCTATCTCCATTTTAGACTCAATAGTCAATATTTAAATTTTTCATTGGTCAAAATTTATAAATGAGGAATTTAATAGCATAGAAGATGTGCAACACCTAATAAAATGTCGAAAATTTTAACAGGAAGTTGAAATTTTAATATAAAGTGTTGACCCTTGTGGAACCAATAATGATCTTTTTTATTGGTCCAAGGGTGACCTGGCGGTCCAGGGGTAAGGTGTCGGACTTATGTTCTGGGGGTCCGGAGTTCAATTCTCGGTCCCGGCACAGATTAATCTGTTAACCAAACCCTTCCTTCACCTCTGACAAGATGTGTATTAATCACAACTTGTGAATGTGAGGAATGCCAGGCCTCCACCGTAGCTTGGATCCCACGTTAAACTGTAGGTCCTCCATTTCATCTCACAATCACCCTACCATTACACATTAGCGTAAGTGCGTATAAACTGAACGGGTAGTAAGACGTGGTAATAATAATAATAATAATGCTAGTGATG